>JAUJYZ010001157.1:0-45000 GCA_033675265.1 Actinostola sp. cb2023 | reverse complement strand
TGCTTGCTTGCTTGCTTGCTTGCTTGCTTGCTTGCTTGCTTGCTTGCTTGCTTGCTTGCTTGCTTGCTTGCTTGCTTGCTTGCTTGCTTGCTTGCTTGCTTGCTTGCTTGCTTGCTTGCTTGCTTGCTTGCTTGCTTGCTTGCTTGCTTGCTTGCTTGCTTGCTTGCTTGCTTGCTTGCTTGCTTGCTTGCTTGCTTGCTTGCTTGCTTGCTTGCTTGCTTGCTTGCTTGCTTGCTTGCTTGCTTGCTTGCTTGCTTGCTTGCTTGCTTGCTTGCTTGCTTGCTTGCTTGCTTGCTTGCTTGCTTGCTTGCTTGCTTGCTTGCTTGCTTGCTTGCTTGCTTGCTTGCTTGCTTGCTTGCTTGCTTGCTTGCTTGCTTGCTTGCTTGCTTGCTTGCTTGCTTGCTTGCTTGCTTGCTTGCTTGCTTGCTTGCTTGCTTGCTTGCTTGCTTGCTTGCTTGCTTGCTTGCTTGCTTGCTTGCTTGCTTGCTTGCTTGCTTGCTTGCTTGCTTGCTTGCTTGCTTGCTTGCTTGCTTGCTTGCTTGCTTGCTTGCTTGCTTGCTTGCTTGCTTGCTTGCTTGCTTGCTTGCTTGCTTGCTTGCTTGCTTGCTTGCTTGCTTGCTTGCTTGCTTGCTTGCTTGCTTGCTTGCTTGCTTGCTTGCTTGCTTGCTTGCTTGCTTGCTTGCTTGCTTGCTTGCTTGCTTGCTTGCTTGCTTGCTTGCTTGCTTGCTTGCTTGCTTGCTTGCTTGCTTGCTTGCTTGCTTGCTTGCTTGCTTGCTTGCTTGCTTGCTTGCTTGCTTGCTTGCTTGCTTGCTTGCTTGCTTGCTTGCTTGCTTGCTTGCTTGCTTGCTTGCTTGCTTGCTTGCTTGCTTGCTTGCTTGCTTGCTTGCTTGCTTGCTTGCTTGCTTGCTTGCTTGCTTGCTTGCTTGCTTGCTTGCTTGCTTGCTTGCTTGCTTGCTTGCTTGCTTGCTTGCTTGCTTGCTTGCTTGCTTGCTTGCTTGCTTGCTTGCTTGCTTTGCTTGCTTGCTTGCTTGCTTGCTTGCTTGCTTGCTTGCTTGCTTGCTTGCTTGCTTGCTTGCTTGCTTGCTTGCTTGCTTGCTTGCTTGCTTGCTTGCTTGCTTGCTTGCTTGCTTGCTTGCTTGCTTGCTTGCTTGCTTGCTTGCTTGCTTGCTTGCTTGCTTGCTTGCTTGCTTGCTTGCTTGCTTGCTTGCTTGCTTGCTTGCTTGCTTGCTTGCTTGCTTGCTTGCTTGCTTGCTTGCTTGCTTGCTTGCTTGCTTGCTTGCTTGCTTGCTTGCTTGCTTGCTTGCTTGCTTGCTTGCTTGCTTGCTTGCTTGCTTGCTTGCTTGCTTGCTTGCTTGCTTGCTTGCTTGCTTGCTTGCTTGCTTGCTTGCTTGCTTGCTTGCTTGCTTGCTTGCTTGCTTGCTTGCTTGCTTGCTTGCTTGCTTGCTTGCTTGCTTGCTTGCTTTCTATCGCACTATATGGTACATTGAAGTACGTAGTATGATGCTGTTTCCCGATAACAAGCACTGCGTCATCTCTGCGATTGTCAGTTTTATGGGCTCCTGGCTTTACTCGTTGTGTTATTCTTGTGTTATGAGTTTTATCAAATTGGTCGACAAGATAGTCAGCTAGTGTTGCATCAAGTCTATGGATAATTAGCGGGAGGGAAAGGTGCTACTATACTATAGTGGGGGCATGATGTAAAACTGCACTGTACATTTTTATTCCATACTTTCACTCGTAAGTTTCTTGCTGAGTTTGTGAAAAATACAATGCATATGCATTCATTTGTGAAATCGTTTTTGCTGAGGAATTCGTTATGTTCATAATGCAGTCGAAGCTATATCCTTGCGAACACTCTCGTAAGCGACCATCTCTATAGTTACTACCACCTTTACGACACCCCGTTTGTATTGTCACTGAAAAGCTGTAATTAAAAGCAGCTCTAGCTCGTTAGCGACCGTTCGATTTCAGAGTCTGATAGTCATGTGGCAATCGAACGTACCTATCCACATGCAACGGCCACCTCGGCGGGATGAACTTTTGCGGCCGTTGTGTAGAGGGACGTACGTGGCCTTTGTGTAGAGGTGGCCGTTGTGTAGAGGTGGCCGTTGTGTAGAGGTGGCCGTTGTGTAGAGGTGGCCGTTGTGTAGAGGTGGCCTTTGTGTAGAGGTGGCCGTTGTGTAGAGGTGGCCGTTGTGTAGAGGTGGCCGTTGTGTAGAGGTGGCCGTTGTGTAGAGGTGGCCTTTGTGTAGAGGTGGCCGTTGTGTAGAGGTGGCCGTTGTGTAGAGGTGGCCGTTGTGTAGAGGTGGCCGTTGTGTAGAGGTGGCCGTTGTATAGAGGTGGCCGTTGTGTAGAGGTGGCCGTTGTGTAGAGGTGGCCGTTGTGTAGAGGTGGCCGTTGTATAGAGGTGGCCGTTGTGTAGCCGGGTGGCCGTTACAGATCGAGGTGGCCGCTGTATGTGTAGAGGTGGCCGTTGTGAGGAGGTTTGAAAAACGAGTAAACGTGTGGGTAGGCTGGTGGCCGGGAACAAAACACCCTGGCCGTTACAGAGAGGTGGCCGTTGTGAAGAAGTTTCAAAAACCGGGTAAATGTTTGGGCAGGCTGGTGGCCGGGACGAAACACCCTGGCCGTTACAGAGGTGGCCGTTGTGGGGAGGTGGGCAGAGGTTCCCGGTATAATTACAATACGATAATTTATTCATGGAGGAGCTGTCGCCGTATTTCCGTGTTTACAAAGATGGCGTTCTACGCTCGGGATCGGTCGGCTTTCACTCGAGCGGTGTTCGGAAGACCACTCGAAACGAAGTTGGCTCTGGACCGACTGAGGCGGGTAGTATTGAAAACTACCGAAAGCTTTAAAAAAAAACACTGGCTAGCTTCTCCTCCCGAGCCATCACATCAAACAAAAGCGCTTATTCATATTTGTATATTGATAGACAAGTGTTCAGAAAGTCGAAAACAAAACTAATGTTGGTGCATCTTGAAAGCTGGAAAAATATAAGATTTCGTTTGTCCAATCAAAAGACAATATACTGGCAGCGTACGTTTCGGCTCTCAACGCGCTCAATCTCCATAATAGTCGACTGTTAATTGGACTTTGCGGAGACAAACAATATTTTCACGAAAATTGTGCTACGTTTATAAAGGATTTGATCTCTAATCACAAGCTTTGAACATTCTTTACGGGATTGATATCGATGATGGAAACAATGGCCAAGTCCCTTTGTCCGCTTCGTCAGCCACGGTCTACAATAATAATCACGAGGTGCGTATTTTATATACCTGATTTAGACCAAACTCTGTTTAGTATATTAGCGTATACGCAAGGGTGAATAAATAAATAAATAAATGGATGAATGAATGAATGGATGAAAGAATGGATGAATGAATGGATGAATGAATGGATGAATGAATGAATGGATGGATTAGTGAATAAATAAATAAATGAATAAATAAATAAATAAATGGATAAATAAATAAATGAATAAATAAATAAATAAATGGATTAATAAATAAATAAATAAATAATAGTAATAATAATAAAAAATAAATAAATAAATAAATAATAATAATAATAATAATAATAATGTATTACTCGAACCGTTTTTACTATCCAAGGAGAAAATGAGAAAGAGAGAGGAAAAATATCTCGATTTTTTTAAGCTCGAGCAGTCTGAAAAACAATTTTTTTTGGCGAGCTTAAAAATTGAGTCTGAACAGGAGCGTTCCTGGTCTGAATTAATAAATAAGTGGAATGAATGAATAAAGAAATAAAGAAATAAATTATAACAGTAATAAAGAAAGAGAAAACCAGAGAGAGAAAAAAAGAGAGAGAAAGAGAGAGAAAAAAAATTAAAGAGAGAAAAATATATAGAACAAAAGAAGAAGAAAATAAACAAATCTTCGCGATCTCGTTCCCAGGCTTCGAAATTAAAACATTTGCCAATCGATAAATCTTCGTTTGCCGACATAAATCAATAAGTACTCGAGATTGCATTCGTGTCAAGCTGGCTGCAAACGTGAATAAAAACGTTGTTGGTGTTGATATGAAATGTAGGCGTTTGCTGCATTTATTTTGCCTTTCAAGGCAATTTTAAACTTGTTACTTCCCGTGTGATGTACGGTTTACTGAAGGGCTATGCCTCAAGGTAATCAAGTGAATCATAATACGTATTGAAGTATTGTTTTTCTCTGCTTCACTGAAGTTGGATAAAGAGCCCTGAACAATAGCTCCACGTTGGATTCAGAAAGCGTTGCTAATACTACGTGAAAAATGCACCTGAATAACTTCCTCACGTGTTAATCTGCGGCTCAGATCTTTAATTTGTGTACATAGAAAATCATCTGGCGAAGGTAGCCATGGATTGAGTGAGGAGCAGGGAAGCCAAGTCAAGGAAGAGTTGGTGAACCCTTCAACGGCAAGTCTTCATCAACCAGGAAACAGCACCGACAATTCTGGTTATGGCCGGTTTATAGCTTGGGGTTTCGATGGAGTGTCTTATCTAGGCAGCCAGGTCAAACTACGAGTTGATAAGAGTCTTTCGTGGCTCTCGGTCTCTAACGAAGGCAAGGCCATTGTGCACAGACAGTCTTGCAGACCTTTATAGGAGTTCGGGATTTGACAGTTGTCTTGTTTGTGTACCAGTACTTCCAGGTTCCCTGACACAGTTTATTATTACGAGGGAATTAAAGCATTCTATATTTATTCCTTTTTTTTTTGTCCAGGGTTTCTTGTTGTGCTGGCCTGCACCGTAATTTGACACGGCCACTTTTATAAGGCGATTTGGTTGTTGTTTATTACCCGACTTTGCAGCGACTTTTGGCAGTTCTGCCAATGCTAATTTCGCACTAAATTATTGATTATGACTCCCAAATAGTCGGGGCTTTCTATTATGATTCAATGGCACTTACGATAAGCTAGATCCCTTCAAAACACCAAAAGCTTTGATACCATTGGACCATCGTCAAATCCAAGATGGCCGTTCTTTGGACAACATGACCGACGAGAAATCGTTTAACAATGTTGTCATTTCCATGGCATACGAGGATTTCTCGTACTTCTCCTCGTCTTAAATGACTACTGCAAACTCAGAAATGTAAGGATCGGTTCTAGCGAGGCAAGAACTTGTAGACTTTATCAAAGAAAAAGTCAAAGAAGCCTGACTTCCGTTCACTCGGGTACTAAAGTTTAGGCTCAGTAGGCTTGAGATTGCCATGTTGTACGCACTGATTTATATGTTTGTAGGTCTTTACAACTTTGAAATCATAGTAAACCTTCCAAGCTTAACTCTGATGGTCAGTTCTTTTGATTGCAACAATAGATTCACAAGACGAAAACGTAATCAAAATGGCGACAAGCAAGCGAGGTCGAGGTACAAGACAACCCGATGGAACGATTCCATACTCGGTAAGATTTCCTCTGTTATTTACAGTTTTACAGTAACAATATGGTATACATAAACTCTAGTTCCTGGCTGTTTTAAGGAAAAGTTGCAAGATATTTTTTATTTATTTTTATTCCAATACAAAATTGAAATTGTAATAATTGAATTTGATATGTACTTATGCAAAGGATATTATCACCTTTTTCCCCTTTGAAGTGTTCTATTTGTTTTTGCGTTCAGCGCTGAGCAAATACATTATATTTATGAATTCCTACTGGAAACTTTGATACAACTGTAGATTATACTAAAAGATTTCTTTCTTTACTCCATTTTTTCTCACATTTTCACTAAAACACTATTATTTACTGCAAGTTAAGCTTCTACTCTATGGTTATTGTTTTCTCTTAACATAAAGAAGTGTAAAACCCAACGTCACTTGCAGGGCCATAACCGGACCACTTTTAGAATCAAACAGTTTCATTTATAATTATTCGGATATTTTTTATGAAAAACAAAGTTTGAAAACTGGACCACTCAAAAACTGGCAGCTACTGCCCTGCCTTGTAAAATACATAAAATATAGTGTAGTCCCCCACTCCACTCCTAGTCCCCCCATGGTCCCACCATAGTCCCCCACTCCACTTCAGGTTACGAGAAGCAATACAAAGGTGCAAGGCCATAATTTACATCAAAGCCCTCAAAGTACACTTTACTAGCGGAAGAGCCAGGAGTTATAGGGAGCTGTTTGTACATGTATGTACAGTATATAAAAAAGCACAAGGATAATTTTTATTGTACAATTCACTATCACTTTTTACTTTGGTAAAAATTACATATGGTAAGTACTTTGAACTGAAACCGTTAGCTGTTTTGAAGTGCACGGCTCTATCTACCAAAAGAGACCCCCAAAACACTGACGGGTGGTTAAATATATGTGTGTACAATTCAAGGTTTGCACACCCCCCAAAATACCTTGCAGAATTTACTATCCCCCCCAAAATTTTAACACCCAAAATCTTTTGCACATCTTTCGTCACTCTTTTGGTGTAGTAACTCATGTGAGTTACTAGTTGCGCTTTGAATATCAAACTTGTGTTATTTATTTGGCTTTACCAGTAGCTGTCATAATATATCAGTAACTTGGCACGATTATCTACATGTATTACCTCAAAAACAATGCTAAAAATCTACCTAATAATGATGTTAAAATTCACGTACTGTACTTGTAGCATGTATTATATGTATGTGACTATCCCTGGTACATGTACATGTAGTTGCTTTCAAAAAAGACATCCTCCATTTTAAAATTATTTTTCCCTAATTACAGTAGGTAGATTTAATTTATGACAGTCCAAGTGCGAGGTTTATTTTGGGACTATGCTGTGTAAATAGATACAGTATGTAACACGAAGAAAAAAACACAAATTGAATTCAGTGCTTTCACCTCGCACGAAATTTAGTCATATAGTCAATCTCGTCCCCAGAGCCTGCGTTACTTTCGGCCAGCGACGAGAACATAGGCTCTGGCATAATCCATTTTTGGGAACAGGATTTCTTGTTCTTCCGGTTTTAGAGCGCATGCGTAAGTTAGCTGGGCAGTTGGTTGTTGTCGATTCAAATTGTCGATTCAGTTTCAGTGGAATCCTTCGAAAGGTTTCATTAGGGAATAGAGTACGCTTTAAAAGCACTTGGTAAAGAAGATACAACAGTGAAAGAAGCGCAGTATCTGAAGTCTTTATTAAAAGCAGTGGTTTTACAGCAGAAGGATATGCGAACAGTTCTTCCTACGGGTTTATATTTACTCGTGTCTACTTTACATATCAGCCAATTATTTGAATCTATCATCTTCATCTTCTCTAGTTATTGTTGTCTCTCCTTCAAATGTATTTCTTTTGAATCTTTCGCCTTCGTAAGCACCTCGATTGGCACCGCCTTTCAGTTGCTAGCCTAAGAATATTAGATTTACGATCGACATATGTTCTTTGAATAACCATCACTCTTAAGCTTCGTGTAAATTTTGAGCTTCGTTTGAAAACTTTCCAAGACACTTCGAGATACATATAAGCTTAGATAAACTGGATTTTTCTCTGTGCTGAGATGTTTCAATATTGCAGATCGAGGCGACATGTTTAAAATAACATGTCAATGAAACCGTTGAAAAATGTTAATTTTTGTTTTGAACGGAAGTTGGGACACCGGGTTGTTTTGACAACTCAATTTTCATTGGATATATTTCATTTCCGGAATCTTGCGCGTGCGTAGTTTCTAAAATGGAATAGCCAATCAAATTGTCTCAAAAATGGATTATGCCAGAGCCTACGTTCTTCGCCGCTGGTCGAAAGTAACGCAGGCTCTGGGGACGAGATTGTCATATAGTCTAATAGACCTCTTTAGCTTGTATGCAAATTGCCCATTTTAGATCATGGATGTAAACTTGATATTCTCTTGAGAATTGTTCCTTTATATTTCTGAAATTTATTCGTTCATATTGAAAGGACTACAGAGAACACCATGTTTACATCACATGATCTGAAATGGGCAATTTACATACGAAGCTCAAGAGGTCTATTTTAAAGCTTTCTGAATTCGAAATGATACAAAATTCTGGAGCCTCGCTATCACAAATTTATCTTATCTTACTTAGTTCAATGCCCTAGAGCCAAAAAACATCACTTTAAAAGCATCTATTGATTCAAAGCATTTGTTGCTAAGATACATTGATCAACGCACATTAATCACATCAATCATGTTTATATGGTTGCTAGGCAACAGCTAGATATTCATGATTTTATTTAAAATTGAAATGTATCATTTATTTCTGTAAATGCTAAAAAACTGAGTCTATAAAGCCTGGGGTTGGTGTTACTGTTCATAGTTTTAATGTTGGGGTTCTAAGGCCCGTGTTTGTATGTAAGTATTGCTCTAGATCATATGAATCTAAATATACACTAAATTGAAGAATTGTTGTCGGGTTCAAAATCATAGAACATTGAAGCTGAGTCCACTAGGATGTATGGGTATAAGCGGTAAACCAGCTAAGTTTTATGCACATAGTCAGAGGAAAATGTTGGTGTTTATCGAAAGAAATGATCTCTCTTTAGAAGCAAAATTCTACAGATATTCTGGAAATAAATTACGAATAAGTGATGTTAATTATCATTCACATTATTTTCTCTGGGATTTTCATTGGTCGAGAGACGACTACGTCATTGCAGATAACTTCCTACGAATAAGTGCTTTCGTTCTCCTCGACAATGGCAGCTCGCTTTTTTCCAGAGTTGTTGCTTTAGGTGAGAGAAAATAATGTGAATGTTAAAACAATTATTGAACTCGGTTTTTGTGGCTACTATCTCCATATATGGAGATGTAGCCACTATGCCATCGAGTTGTAAGTCCGTCCGTAAGTAGTCCAATCTTCGGATAGTGTTCGGAATCGCACAGTGATCGGGATTCTTCGATCGACACCGAAGGCCTATGTTTGCATTATATTGTGATTTTGTCAGTGTCTCGCAGACAATAATTATTTACCTCTGCCTTCGGCATCGGCAAATAATTATTCTGCTCGCCACTGACAAATATTTTGCTCAACCTCGTCCAATAATTGCTAATTATTTGACTCATTTACCGCTTTCCCAGACATGTACATTGTATCCCTTGCGGTCTTAGCTTCCATGTTCTATGATTTTGAACCTGACAACGATTCTTCAATTTAGTGTACATACATATATATATATTTAAAAGTAATTTCCATATTCTGATAAAAATTGTCTCTAGATAATGTCTTCTTGATTTTCCAATTTGCATTGAAAGTTGAACTGAATTCATAGAGGCCGCCATCTTGCAATATTATTGGTAGTGTTACTATGGAAATCACCTAACATGTCCGTTTGGAATTTTGCCTCACTGGAGTGTTTTTTGTTTTGTTTTTGTTTTTGGTACCACATTCATGATCATTTTTGAACAAAATGATTGGCTGGAAATGATCACGCAGTACAAAAAAAAACCACTCCAGCGATACAAATTTCCGAATGGACATGTTACCACTTTAGTGATTTCCATAGTATGATGTGTTTGTATTATTGTGTTCTATTTAGGTTAGTGGTAGTGACACATTGGCCAAGATAGCTCTGATCTATGATACCACCCCATCAGAGCTGACCAGAATGAACAGATTGACATCCCGTATGCTGTATACAGGACAGGTAGTTATATTGTAATATGGACACGTACGTAGTACTTAGTAGCCATACAGTGTTGGCAAATAATGCCAGCAACTGGTGATATCGGCGGCTAATTTCACACTTCCACATATGTGTGTGCTAATAATATAATAAAGTTCGTAAAGTAGTTCGTAAGGTTTCATCAAGCGTAAAAAGACTCAGAAAAATACTGAGCCCAGACGAGAATTGAACCTCTGGGCTCAGTATTTTTCTGAGTCTTTTTATGCTTGATGAAACCTTACGAACTACATTACTTTAGAACTATTACCAAGTGACAAATTACCTTTAATTTATAACTTATAAATAAAATTGTTATTATTATAAGCAAAAGCAACGTAATGCTCTCTGAACAAAATCTAAATTCTCCTGAAGATTCTTTGAATTTCAAAGGAGAATTTGGGTATTGATCACAAGTCACTTATTCCGTTCTTGCAGGGACACCTTCAATTTAATATTATTCCTTGGTCTCAGAGCCTTCTACTTTCTTTTACTCTTCGCACCCTAAAATCTACCTCAGAGAAAATCTTAGTACCTGATTATACATTATACTTGTACATGTATTATCATTACATTTTTGTAATTTTCTATACTGTATGTGTTTCTATAACATATAATGAGTGTGGGTGTTATTTTTGTTTCAATCAAAATGATGACCACTGGCAGGTAATTGTTTTTTACTGTCATGGACACCCGGCCACCTTTTTGTTCATTAATATTGGTACATGTAATATCGTATTCTTCTTTATTTATTTTTAAATCTAGTTTCTTTGGTGAAGTGTATAATCAATCAATCAATACTAAGATAAATAAATAAATAAATGAGTAATGTAGCTGTTATGGTTTGAATATATAATAGACCTCTTTAGCTTCATATGTAAATTGCCCATTTCAAACCATGTGATGTAAACATAGTGTTCTCTGGAGAATTAGTCCTTTCAATATGAATGAATAAATTTCAGAAATATAAAGGAACAATTCTCCAGAGAATATATATCATGTTTACATCACATGGTTTGAAATGGGCAATTTACATACAAGCTGTCTATTGGTTGATTAAAAAAAAATTAAAACCAGATTATTATTTTTTAAATTTCATAATTAAATGTGAAGTACTGTACATGTACCTTGGGGTTAGGGTTAGGGTAAGGGAAGACTTTGTATTTTATAATTAAACGTGAACTGTATTTTAGCTGAACATAGGTTTAATATTTTTTATAATATAATTGTATTTAAAGCACATGTGAAATGTTTATTGATACATGTACATGCGCTATATTAATATAGAAATTGATTAAATGATTATTATTAAATAATAATAATTATTAAATGATTATTATTATTAAACAAGACGCTCAATGAGCGTATACTCGGACATTTATGACAATGACAATGACAGTTGCGTGACTAGGGAGACTATGTGTCGGTGAGGATAGATAAAGATCTCCGAATCGTCCATCTTCAGTACGTACTTCGAACGTCCAGTTGAGGTTGCATATTCATGCATATGGTCAGATGGTTCTGATAAAGTTTTTCGTTTGTTGTAATGAAGGCGCGTTTGTTTTTGTTATAAATGAAACAACATCTTTCAGAGTGGGCCACGAATCGGCGTATGCTTTTGTATGTGAAATGAGCGTGTTTAAAGCCCGTGTTTTATCAGCCATAAAGATCCAAGCCGCCGGCTTCAGATATATTTTAATCAAGCTTGTTGACATTGTTGCGGTATATGCATACCATTATGAAACATGAAACCCAGACTATCTCTTTTAAATACAACACTATTCAGTTTAGCAGCACTTAAAACAATTATATTCAAGATTGATGAGTTCGTGGACCGGCCCTTTAAAAAAACCTCGAGATCTCAACTGCTTCTTTCTCGACACAGCACTTCTAGTCAATCGGTAGTCGAGGAAAGCGATGAGTTTTAACGATGACCCAAGAGCGAACTATTTGACCCGTTTGAGCATAGAATTACTTCATTACGTGTTCGGATATCATCGCCCCAGTTTTCAGCCAATCGAAAACCTGAAACAGACATTCCTGACCGATACGATCACATTCTTCACATTTTGTGGACTATGAAAAAAATAAAAATAAAATAAAAACAAAAGAGCGCATTTTTTAACTCAGACTTCCTTCGGAAGTGTCCGAGTAATGATGATGATTATTTATTAAATTATTATTATTATTATAGTTATTATTATTAAATTATTATTATTATAATTTTATTTGGTTTTCTATTCATTTCTTTATCCATCATTCGTTTGTTTGTTTGCTTTCACCTCCATTTGCCATTTGTTTATTGAGTTGTTTGTTTTTGTGTTGTTGATTTATTTGTTGATAACTTTTTATATTTTGTTGAATTTATAAATTAATGTATTAAAATTATAATTTTGTATTGTAATTTAACTGAAAGTCAAGCTCGATGTTTCACTTTGTCACTAAATGGCTAACTACAACACATTAACTTTAAATTATAAATGCAGTAAATACTAATTTTCAGAATTATATCATCATACATTAGGGTTGCCGAGCCGAGTGGCATTTATAATTCTAGTTACATGTAGTTACACACAATGTAAGAGCATCAAGACCTTGTGGAATGCTCCCAATACTTTATTATTATTATTATTATTATTATTATTATTAATCATTTTATTAATAATAATAATAATTAATAATAATAATAATAATAATTATTATTATTATTATTTTAATAATATTATTATTATTATTATTAATTTTAATAATATTATTTATATTATTTATTTATTTATATTTGATACTGGATGTTATGCCGTTCTCTATTAGCAATAAAAGGTTTATTATTGTTGTTAAACTTGTCACATAGCTTCTCTCAGGTACTGCATGGTGGCCAGATCTGAATCATTAATAAGTTCATTACAATATTCTTGCAATCTTTGTTGTGAAGATCCACTCCATCTCACAACCACTATCATCAAATAACAGCAATATTTAGTAGTCAGTCAACAAGCTTCTAGAACTTTCATGATTGACACAAACACACAGAGGTTTTCAAATGTTTTGCTGAGGAAAATGTTCTTGGAATGCCTCTGGACTAACTTGTGGCCTTTTGGTCCTTGCATAAAGGTAGAAATTGTATTTGGAGATTAATTGTTTTTTAATAGGCTACTAAAAAGATATTGAGGTTTTATGTTTATATTTGATGCCCATTCTTCATGGCCATTTAGGTTCTATATGAACTTGTAGATACAAATATATGTTTAGTGCTACATAGAAAGATTGGTCTAACTCTATATAGAATACGGTTAAACTGAGTAAATAGAGTGGATCTGACCTTGCTATCTCAAACTAGAAACTACATAGTAAAGATATTGTAGTTTTATGTTTATAGTTGATGTCCAATTCTTCATGGCTATATAGAATCTACAATGTAGATACAAATACATGTGTGTATTAAAGGACACTGGTTTAACTCTATAGAATATGGTAGCTGAGTATTATATAGAGTGGATCTGACCTTGCTATCTCAAACTAGAAACTACATAGTAAAGATATTGTAGTTTTATGCTTATAGTTGGTGTAGTTGAGTACATGTATATAGAGTGGAACCTTGCTGTCTCAAACTAGAAACTACATGTACAAATGCATGCCCCTTCATTGTATTCTAGTTGCAAGTGCTATTTTCTCAAACTCCCCCTATCCTAAACTGAATAATGTTCTGCTTTCCTTGCCAATTCGAGATACATATACTGTAGCTGGGTTTGACTTAGCCTGCGTCACATCCGGACTTTTCTCTGTCAAGTCCGTCTGCGAATCAGCGCCAATAACCGTTTCTGGACAATGCGACTCACGCGATTATATAAATAGATTCTGATTGGTTCGCTGATGCTCTTACTTACACGAACTCCTATTGGATAATATTATCGCACCGGATGTTATGAAATATTTAAAACCGGAAGTTTGGCGCGAACTAAAAAATGCGAGGGAGACTAACGGGCGATAGGATAATATTCATTTATGTTCAGTTCCTTTTAAATCGATCGATTCCTCTTCCAATGAATCAAACATTCTGCTAAAACAGCCATTGATAAGTGTCTTTTAAAATCCTAACCGTCATGTTACCGTTGCTTCTAAATCCTAACAGTCGTGTAAAATAACTTGGGGATATCATGTTCGCGTCAGTCAGTTTTACGTTTGAGGCCGTAACGGCCTGCCTTGGCGCTCACCATATTACACGACGGTTAGGATTTTAGAAGACGGCTAACACGACGGTTAGGATTTTATTGTAAATGGCTGTTTTATTTTGAATTCATTGGGGAATCGTCGATTTAAAAGGAACTCCAGGTAACTTATAAATGTTCTCTTTTAATTTGCATATATTTGTAAAAGAACATAAATGAATATTTCCCATCAATTGGGCCGCTCGTGGTTCAATTTCGTGGCAAACTTCCGGTTTTAAATCTTTCATAACATCCGGTGCGATAATATTATCCAATAGGAGTTCGTGTAAGAAAGAGCATCATTGCGAACCAATCAGAATCTATTATATATAATCGCGTAAGTCGCAGGGGGTCCAGAACACGGTTATTGGCGCTGATTCGCAGTCGGACTTGACAGAGAAAAGTCCGGATGTGACGCAGGCTAGGTTTGACTACAAAACATTATTATCTACATACATTTGTAGACATGTATAATTTCTACAATGCAGTCAATCACTAAGTCGTTTAGCTTCGTATTTAGTTTCTCAAAATCCCTCAATTTGAAACCGTCCCTTTTAAAAAAGCCACCAAAATGCCCGGTGCAGCTGAAAATCAACTCCGAAATGGCTAATAACCATGACATGGTTTCCTATACTGGCTACAGGCATGATGTACATACATGTATATATAGTATAACAAAGCTGGTTTCCTATACTGGCTACAGGCATGATGTACATACATGTATATAGTATAACAAAGCTGGTTTCCTATACTGGCTACAGGCATGATGTACATACATGTATATAGTATAACAAAGCTGGTTTCCTATACTGGCTACAGGCATGATGTACATACATGTATATAGTATAACAAAGCTGGTTTCCTATACTGGCTACAGGCATGATGTACATACATGTATATAGTATAACAAAGCTGGTTTCCTATACTGGCTACAGGCATGATGTACATACATGTATATAGTATTCACAGAGCTCTTCAAAAGAAAAAAGAAAAGAAAATGCGTAGATAGGCTCTTTATTGCTACATTCTTCAAAGTAACGATTGTCTACATGTACAACATGAACATGTATGTATTCGATTTCTCTTGTAATGGATGTTGTGGGCTTGGACCTACATGTACCACCGCATAGTGTTGCTATTGTGTGTGTTAGGGACTCGAAGAGTAAATAGGAATGTTTTTTGTTGTTGCAAATGACACAAACAACGATAATTTATTACATTCAACCATATTATTTTATAATTTTACAAGATTCAAGTGAATATAGAATATATAACTTAGCTTAGTACAGGGCCCAGAGAAACAATAGCTGGCTTATCAAAGCTAGACAACCTAGATTATGACATTAAGTTTGTCTAAGTTATTATTATTAACATAAACCTTTTCTTTGTAGGTTTTGTATGTACCAGACAAGAATAAAAGCATCAGTGGTCCATCTTCTAATCAAGACCATGGTTGTCCTGAAGACAAAATTGAAACAGTACAGGTACAGTTTGTAACATGCACATCTATGCATAGGAATATTTGAATTGAGTAACTGTCAGGGATGAATGGATGGGATTGGATAGATGGATGGGATAGATGGATGGGATGGTATATATGGATGGTATATATGGATGGGATGGGATAGATGAATGGATGGGATGGGATAGATGGATGGTATAGATGGATGGTATAGATGGATGGGATGTGATAGATGAATGGATGGGATAGATGGATGGATGGGATAGGTTAGATAGATGGTATAGATGGATGGGATGGGATGGTATAGATGAATGGATGGGATAGGATAGATGAATGGATGGGATAGGATAGATGAATGGATGGGATAGGATAGATGAATGGATGGGATAGGATAGATGAATGGATAGGATAGGATAGATCAATGGAGGGGATAGGATAGATGGATGGTATAGATGGATGAGATGGGATAGATGGATGGGATGGTATAGATGGATGGTATAGATGGATGGTATAGATGGATGGGATGTGATAGATGAATGGATGGGATAGATGGATGGATGGGATAGGTTAGATAGATGGTATAGATGGATGGGATGGGATGGTATAGATGAATGGATGGGATAGGATAGATGAATGGATGGGATAGGATAGATGAATGGATGGGATAGGATAGATGAATGGATGGGATAGGATAGATGAATGGATGGGATAGGATAGATGAATGGATGGGATAGGATAGATGAATGGATGGGATAGGATAGATCAATGGAGGGGATAGGATAGATGGATGGTATAGATGGATGAGATGGGATAGATGGATGGATGGATGGGATAGACAAATGGATGGGATAGGATATATGGATGGGATAGATGGATGGGATTGGATAGATGAATGGATGGGATAGATCAACAGAAATTGACTATTTCATTAACAAACTAATTAATATAGTAACTCATCCAGTGGACTCACAGTAGACCCTTGTGATGTGTCATTCCTCTGAGTATTAGATTCTTTGTTTGAGTGACATCCATATTTATGTCTCTTCTCAAGCGTTACCGATAGAGAAAGAAATAATACTCAGGGAAATGACACGTGGTCTGAAATGGGAAAACAATACACCCATCGGGCAAGCTAAATGAGGTTATTGAGAGCATTGTTTTGTAATAGACTGAGCACTGTATACATACATGTACATGCACTGTTGTAAGTACACATATATAACCCAGTGAGAGACAAATTACAAATTACAACTGAAGGTCCAAAAATTACAAAATTAATGATCTCAATCATGAGACAGCTGGATAAGTATACACCGATTCCGAACATGGCGACCAATTTGAATAACCTTCTTGACTGACCAGCCTCTCATACAGGTGAGAACGCTTTTGTGTTTCCACATGAACACGAGGCTAGTCAGTGAAAGGACAATGATTATTCAAATTGGTCGCCATGTTTGGAATCGGTACACATATACCATATACTAGTTATTATTTACTCCCACAATGAATAATCTTTGCCATTACAATGACTTAAATTACACTGTCCGGCAGATTTCGTAGGGTACCTATAGTGCACTGTTACAACATGATGGCAACATTCTGAATGTTCTGCGCTTGTAGAGTGTCATGCTTGTGCTGTGATTTTCACAGTTAAAAACAGCTCCTGACTGTTTGATCTACAGAGCCGTACACAGCAAGGGGGTACACAGCACGGGGGCAGCTGCCCACCTAGCAATTAAGTGAAAAAAATACAAATGAAATATTAAGAGAACCATACAAAAAATGTCTGCCGAATATATTTTGCTAAATACAAATGTAGTTTTCTATTCACAGACTTGTTTTAACATAGTTTATTGTCTAACTTCCCACAGCATGGATACCATGAAAAGATCAAACTCACCAAGAAAGTGTCATTAACAAGTGATGATGAAGAAGAGGTCTCCAAGACATTTCTTAAGATCAAAGCAAAACACATTACTGATGGACAAGTAAGTCACGGATTGGAGACATACATTTCTTGGGGGCTGTTTGTGTTGACCCATATACCGTATTTCCTTGATTTAAGCGCCACGGACAAGGGGGTTCTTAATCGAGGAGAGGGGGGGGGGGGGGGGGGGGGGAGCGCTTAATATAAAACATGAACTCAGAAACATAACTTTAATACGCTACTACATATATTATAGGAGCATGCCGTAACTTTGTAATAGAACGCAAGTTGCATACCATATTCTGTCATCTCTTACTGTACCATATTTCTTGGGGGAGGGGAGGGGGCGCTTAATCGAGGGGGGGGGGGGGGGCATTTATTTCAAATTTTGTGGGCAAGGGGGGCGATTAATCGAGGGGAGGCGCTTAATCGAGGAAATACGGTACATGTATATTACCCATCCCTGTTTGACCAGGGAAACACTTTTGCAAGGCACCTGACAGGATGCGGGGAGAAAATTAAAATTATGTGGAATTTGTTGTTTCCGGATTATGTGAAGAAAATGGTAAATTATGCTGAAAATTATGCAGGATGACGTCACTTCTTTTAAAACCCAAATCAAACATTCTTACTGTTTTAAAATCGCTTTGGGCAGTAAACAAAATTGTGTTGTTCTGCAAACATTTGAAGTTAGTTTTAGACAATAACAACAACAACAAAATTCCAATTTCACTGTTTTAGATGGTTTTCGTACAAACAAACAAGCACAAATTTGTGGCGATGCAGTTAATTTGTAGGGAGCTGGTAGTTGTCAACCCGGTTAGCAGTTTGTTCATTTAACAATATGGTATTTATAAGGCAACAGTTGACAATGTCATCAAAACCATTCAATCCGCTGGATTTTGGATTTCCATATGATCACTACGATTGCTGAAAATATTGTTCGCAATATCCTAGCGATCACAAAATGTTCAATCAGTGAATCATTTATATAAACGAAACTGTGATTTGTTGTCTTTGTCACATTTTCGGCCAATTATAAAATGCAATTTATTGAAAACTAGTTTCTAGGTTTCCACCACATTTGCATCGAATGCCTTGTTTTCATAATAACAAGTTGACATCGCAAGTTTTCATTAATCATTTTGAAGGTTTTCAAAACTCAACCAAAAGCTTAAGCAAATCCTTATTTGATTGAAAACAGGGGCATTTTTACATATTCTTCTTCAATTTTTATTTGTCTGTATTTTTGTTATCAGGGTGTGGTCAGTGGAGTGGTACTCATTACCCCTCATTCTGTTATCTTCAACCCCAATGTATCAGACCCCTTGGTTATGGACCGGGGTAGAGATAGTTATTGTATAAAGACACCGATGTCAGCTGTGACTAGTGCGGCATTGTATAAAGACATTGCTGCCATGGCGACTCATAATCCTCTAAAGTCGGGAAGGTTAGTGAATTGCAAGTAGAGTACAGACATTTAAACCATGCAATATTTAGTACTACATTGTAAATAGTCAGGGCTTCTGACAGGTTGCATGGTTGCGGATCCGCACAATTAGGTCAAACCCGCACAATCCCGCACAATTCCTCAAAATCTGCAAAATTCCGCACAATTTGTTGAACATTTTCATTTAAACAGACATTCCTCTTGATCACTATGGTCTTGGGGAAAATTGATGGATATTTTTATGCCATTTACCTTCGAAAACACGTTCAGAAATCCCTTGTTTTGTTCGAACGGCTCGAGCAGATGTAAAAAAAAGCTTGCGCAGGCCTGGGCTCTAGTTTGTAAAAAAATGACAAGGCATTCCATTCGCTTCAATGATCGTTTCGCTCTCGAGCGGAGTGTAAATTTGAGGTTTGTTTTTGGGTTGATTTTGCGAGTTTGAAAGAAATCAATCAAAAGAATACCTTCTCTGATATCTGTTACTTCAAATTAAAGCGATCTGGACATTTTGGGGTCAATTTTCTTGAAGAAATGTGTACCAAAACGATAAGCATGAATTAGCATTTCACAGACTCGAGAGCTTTGTTTACACTCTGCTCGACGTCAAAACAAATTAGCTTTTATAACAAGACGGAACATTTTTTTAGCCTCTTAAAATTGCTTAAAATATTGTGCAATTGCTTAAAATATTGCACAATCCCACACAATTTCCTGCACAATCTATGTTTTTCCCCGCACAATTTACGTCCAAAATCCCGCACAATTTTACTTTTTTTCCCGCAAGCTGTCAGATGCCCTGAATAGTGATATTTCTATTGTTTTCTATTATTTGATTAATGCTATCTAGTACTATTTTGTGCAAAACATTGCAAAACATTGCTACACTTATGAACGGTCTCTTATGAACAACTACATGTATATCTTGAATTTAGAATAAAGTTTGGTACGGTTGGCGGCACGATAAACGATCGAGCTGTTAGGCAGATAATTCAGTAACAATGTCTCTGCATCTGGGATGACTTGGTTTCCAAGAGCTGGCATTTATACGGTACTAGGATTCGATCGACTACTTATGTTGTCCACAGTGGCAATCAGTGCAGCGACTTAGCACACAACAGAGCTGAAAGACTAATAAAATAACATTGCCTTCCCCTCGATATGTTGCTAACTGAAGCGATCGTCAACAATAAATGAAGATCTTTACATAATTCCATCGAAGAATCGGATATAAAGTACGAGCAAAAAGGCTTCGAATCCACTCTAAACACGAGATCACGAGTCACAAATGCCCAAATAAACGACGGGAACGTACGATATACAGTTGTATGACATCAGGGCAAAAGTCACGTGAAAATTTTTTTTCCGGCCTCGCTGAAAAACACCAATCGAGCTGGCATCTGAAACACAGGAAGCCCAACCAAAGATTAGTGTTGCTCCCAGTTTGCTCGCTTGGGCTCGCTCACTGGTCGCAATTATTTTTTTTTATTATTATTATTATTATTATTATTATTATTATTATTATTATTATTATTATTATTATTATTATTATTATTATTATTATTATTATTATTATTATTATTATTATTATTATTATTATTATTATTATTATTATTATTATTATTATTATTATTATTATTATTATTATTATTATTATTATTATTATTATTATTATTATTATTATTATTATTATTATTATTATTATTATTATTATTATTATTATATACATTATTATTTATTGACATTCATTACAATAATAGAAATAATACTATCACTCGAACTTGCTCAGCACACCTTATTGCTAGTTGTGTACAGAATCATATACATTTGTGCATGTACACTTGCTGTTGCCATTGTCAGTCAAAAGCCAGGGGTTTTTCCTGTTGGAGGCTTCGTAAAACCATTTAAATTTCAGTGTCTGTAACAATATTTCTGTCTCAACCTTTTTTTTACTTTGAAAATCATATGCTGGTGAAAGGTTGAGCATGGTGAGGGTGAAAATGGGATTTGGTCAGGGAAAGGTCGTCAGGGAATTCGATTTCTCCAGATGCCTAGCAAAACATGTACATGTAAATGTATGTGTATTATTCTCATAATAATAATAATAATAATAATACTATTAATAATAAAAATAATAATAATAACTTTATTTCAAGAGGGTAAACACTTTACAGTTAAAGCTGATAAACTAGTGGCCCTACTACTAACAATACTATGTATATAATAAAAATAATAAAAAACACAAAAACAACATTTTCATACATGTATTTGCTTGTGGTTATAGGTTTTATCTTGATGAATCGACAAGAGAGTCAGTAAGCCGTCGAAACAGCATTGACGTAGACACATTCAAAACTGGCACTTCACAACAAGTTAGACTTGATTCAACTCCAGAGATGTCTGATGTCATTGTACAACAAAATAACAAGAAAAACAATACAAATTATGAAGCTAACGGACTACATGAACCAGTGTCATCCTCTATAGTGAACAGAGATGGCAACGGAACCCAAGCAAAAGAACTTACAGAACATGATCAGCTGATCCAAATCGCTAGCGACCTTCTACGTGACTTGATATCCGATGTTGTAGGCAGTGTTTGTGAAGAGCAGAAACCTAAATATTTGGAATGCAGTGATACAATAGAACAGGCATCTCAACTGGATAAAAACTCTATTTTGTTATCACCAATGTCTGAGGATTCAGGAATATGTTCACCACAGAATAAATGTACTGATAAAGGGACTAAATCTGCGGAGGGCCATGATAATGAAGCTGAAAAGGGACCAAGCAGATGTGATAGTAGTGAGGGCTCATCTATGCATACAAATAAAGGACTATCTGAACATTGTGATCCAGACACCAGTCATGACAGTGTCATGGAGAATACAGGTGCTGGAACGATAAAGCGACAGTCTTCATTTCTTGAAAGTCTGAGTGGAGAAGTGAAGTATTGGTTGGGTGTTGGTTATAGCTATGAAGGTAAGGGCTAATAACTAAGGACTAATCACTCGGAGGGCTGCCTGTGGCATGCCTGGTTCAAATCCCAAACTCAGGACACTTCATGTGAGTTGAGTTTGTTTGTTCTCTCCCTTGGCTCCCATCATTTTCCTTGCTCTTATCCATATGTACAATCATAGTTATCATAGTCTGTGTCATCAATCCACCACATTGGATGAGTACATGTACATTTGTAGGTTAATAACAAGCAGCACCAAAGGGAGGGGTCAGGGGGAGGGGTCATGAGCAGTGAGTGTCCATAGACAAATAATTATTACTAACTACATTGTACATGTACCACATTATTGAGGAGAAGGTGCTGCCTTTGTAATTACATCTACAAATGGTTAGACCTTCGTGTTGCTCAGATGACCATGTAAAATGGTGGTCCCGTCTCTCCACACTCCATTACATTGCACCGGAAGGACGTGAAAGAACCCACACCACTGTTCAACTAAGAGTAGGGCACAAAGTTCCCGGCGTGTGTGGCCTGACCTACTATGCTTGCAGGGCCCCTCTGGATATGGGCTACCCTGATTAAATATAGTCTACCACATTATTTGTGTACGGATGCACTGTCATTATTGTTTCTTACATTTGGACGATGGTGATACTGTGTACTCTTGTACGTGCAGATGCACATAACACTGTACATGCATGACACATTCAAATGTGGTGAAAACAACAGTTACATGACCCAACTTCATCTCGTGGCGCACTTCTTCTCACCACATTTTGATTTCATCTGCATCTATAAGAGTACAGATAAATGAATTATTATTATTATTTTATTAATATTAATATTATTATAAATTATTATTATTATTATTATTTTATTATTATTATTTTTATTATTTTTATTATTATTATTTTATTATTATTATTATTATTATTATGGCAAAATGGAATCTACACTGTATTTGTTTTCGTAACATATTACTGACTACAATGTATGTGTCTTGTTTTCTACAGATGATCATGCATTTGAAGAAGAGATAGTTCCACGTCCTGCAACTAGTTACGAAGACAACCTAGTATATCTATGTATAAGGATCAGTAAACAGCATTGGTGTATGTGTTTATCAGGGGAAGGATATCACAGTAGTAAAGGAGCCGAGCCCATGATGAATAGAGACAAAAGAAGAAGAGAACACTGGTTTGCTATACCTGCTTCAAGGTATGTGACTCCTTTCAATATTAATTGTCATTAATGAAATAATATATACTTATTTGACTGAGTGGGAGGGCTGGAAAGAAAAGTATTTGGCTTGAGGTTATGCACAGGTACCCCATGTATCAATAAGAGAATGTATGTAGTTAATGTCAATAAAATCAATAACTAAAGATAATAAAGGTAAAATCAAATCAAATTTGACTGTTTTCCAGCAACTGCTCTGAGCGGGCAACAATGTGTAATCACGGACCGGTAATAACAAAACCGGAAGCTACACATACCTAACTGGAAATTCAACCTATTTTCTAGTTTAACCTATGGTATTTTATTTCAACCAAGCTTTCAAGCAACTTGCTGATCTTCAGGGTTACAGATGTTTCAAAAGTGTAATTCCAAAAATACATGTTCACAAAATATTTTTGGAATTACACTTTTGAAACATCTGTAACCCTGAAGATGAGCAAGTTGCTTGAAAGCTCAGTTGAAATAAAATACCATAGGTTGATGACACAAACTATTGATGGATATTTTCTTTTTGTTCTTTGACACTTGGTATATAACAAAACACTTCTTTACTGGGACCTCGAGAAAGCAGTTATTAGCTGCTAAATAATGTACCTTAACTGGACATTTCCTCTCACAGGATTGAGCATGTTTATGGGTTCATGAAGCAGTATTGCCCCAACATAAAACGAACCCTTAGTCATAGTGAAGAAGATGACGATGACAGTCTACTATTAGAAGAGGAAGAAGAAGAAGAGGTATGTAACACATGTAGTTCATTGGTTTTGCAATGACAGTACAAGTTATGATGGTAAACAACAACAACAACCATTTCATAGCTACAGTGTAGTTATTGTATTACCATCCAATGACTGTTTTTGAATACAACTAACTATTACAGTGCGACTACATATACACCAACCAAGGCCACCCAAACCAATTTTCATACAAATTTTCTAATCACATTTGTGACGCTGAATAACAGAATGATGTCGAATTCTACAATTTAAACTGTTTCTTGTTCACTCTTGATCATATACATACACATATAAAGTAAAATATATGCTAAAAGTTTTTCAAAAAGCGAAAATTTGAAGATTTGTGCAGATTCTATTGTTTAAATACTCAATTGTGATTGGATAATTTGTATGAAAATTTGTTTGGGTGGCCTTGGTTGGTGTAGTCACACTGTAATAATAATAATGTATTTATTATTATACTGTATTATATTATATAATAATAATAATGATAATAATAATAATAATAATAATAACAATAAAGTTCTTAGTGCATCTCAATGTCCTTTCATACAGTATATAGCTAATTGCATAATCGTTGTCGGGTTGAAAATCATAAATCATAAAAGCTGAGACCACAAGGATGGATGGGAAATCAGTTCATGAGCCACATTACATTTAACAATTATTCCACTAAATCTACAATGTAGTTGTACATGAGCTGATAGCCAACGAGGCTCCTTTATTGTATAGACAACCACTGGATTGTAAATATGTTTTCAGTAAAAGTAAATGTTATTTCCGCTTTTCGTGCAAAACATGTCCGCCATGCGTACAACGTACAACACAACCTAGCGATGTGTTTACCAATGCAAACGTTTCTTGATCGATGAAATCCAAGTTTTAAAATCTTCTGTGCTACTTTATCTTCCAAAAATGTCGTCTGAATCACACCAGAAGACTTTGAAAACATACTAAAGAATTGAGAAATACAAGTTCAAAGCCGAAATAATCTTGACATCGAGGTGGTTTTGACGAGTTTGTTTACTTCACTGCATTCGAGGCCGATGGCGTTAGGTTTTCGCCTGCTGAATGACTTTCAACGTGAATATTCACAGTTTTACTATTACCAGTCATGAGGCAGTACATTCTGATTCTAGACATATCTGGTTCTTTTTCTCTTAACTTGGTACACATCCTACAGTTGTATAATCATCGGAATGATATTTGTTTCACGTGACGGTTGGGTTTTCAATATATTTGTTTGTTATTTCTTTGTAAAAATATCATTCAACAAATTTAATTTTTTTCGTCCCGAAAACCATGTAAAAAGCAATTTTCATTGCCACAAAACATCTTAGTTTTATATGTACTCAGTTAGTAGTTTATTCGGATCTACTTTTATTGAGAATCTATGGAGAAGAAAAGGAAATCTTCGCTCTTAAATTTAGAAAATTGTTCAGCCATTTTGACAGATTTCTCTACTCACGGTATATGAGCTGATAGCCTAGTAGTAGCGAACCAATCAGAGCACGCGATTGCCAATATCCAGTGGTTGTCTATATAATAAACAGATATATTCAATGTTCTCGTAGTTTTGAAGGTATATTCATGAGCTATTTAACTAAGATCCTACAAGTCTGGATAAAAAGGTCGATGATTTGAGAGTTATTTGAGAGTTTTATTTTCCCAGAATTCCTTTTGGTCATAGCTTTCATGATTTTCAACCCGACAACGATTATGCAATTAGCTATGTATATGTCAAAAATATTTAAAAAGTAATAATAATGAACAGTAATAGTATAAAACAAATTAATAATATATGTACCTAATGTTTAAAATATCTATAGAATACTGTAGGTATGATATTATTCACTGGTAACGCTATATTCACTGTGTTTACTTAACATGTATTGTAGATTTGTTAACAAAACTACTGAACTTAAATAACCCCTATGGTACATATTATTAATAATTATTAAACAGTAAAATACTAAATTATGAATGATTTTAAAACAATCATTAAATAATAATTCCTTACATTGTTGACTATTATAATGAAGAAATCATGGAGTCTTACAAAAAAAAAAACTGAGTAAAATGTATAGATTTGTAGTCATTACTACTTAAAATAACAAATATCATAAATAATTCAAATCGAAAGAAGTAATAAATCAACAGTGAAGATATGAAGAATCAGATAGTGATAAATAAATTAGTTGGGAACGAAAAGGAAAGACATGAAGAGAAGGGAAATTACTTTTAATACGTGAAATGATGCCAAGGAAGCATTAACGGAAAGTGAATGGAATTGAAAAGAAATGAAAAAATGGAAAAGGGACAACAGTAATAGTGAAAGAAAATAAGTGAAAGGGAAATGTATATACCATAATAAACTTCCTAAGTCCATGTAAATATAACAAGATAATTAAGTCCACTAATTAACAAGTATGTTTTCCCACAATTTTAAGCTTCTCATAACACATTCAAACAATAGTACACAGAATTATATAATATAATAAAACAACTGAAATATTAAAATTAAATAACAACGTTAACTGCATCAAGTTTAGCTCCAAGGTATATATTCAAGATGGTACACAATGGTGTCCAGTGAACACATGTACATTGTATTGATCATGACAGCTTGACGTTTTGCTAATGTTACTACTGACAGCCGTCTTATTGTCGGCTGCTGTTTCAGATATGATTTAGTTTGCTTGCATTCATTATTCATTTAGGCTATTCGCTATGTGGATGGCTTTTTTTCATGTACTCCACCCAGACCCAAGGTAGGAATAAAGGCAATAAGTACACACGGCAAGCTGATTGCTTGATGCATTGTATCTTAATCACAATTGTTTCGTTTTTATACACCACTTGACATTATTTTGTGGACAGTGGAAAAAACAACTGAGTAGTAACAATAATATACATGTACCTTGTAAAGCTAATAATGAATGCAAAACTTAATCGTTCTTGTCTGGCCTAATTCTACCTGTAATTAGATAAACGTTTATGTATACATGTATATGTGACCAGTGGTAAGCATTAGTCATGATCCCAGAGGTGGTCATCCGGGCAAAAAGAGACAGAGAGGTACAAAGGATTTTTAGGGTCTACAATTGTTGCCTGTATCTTTTCTGTAGTGAAATTGTGCAGACTTTTATTTTATTTTTATTTATTTATTTTTATTTTGTTTGCAGGGGGTGGGTTGACGGGTTAAAGTGTTATAGAATACCCTTACCAATTTTTACCAACTTTACACACATTGGGCACTGGGTATTACTTGGTATTTCGGAGGGATCTGGCCCATGGGTATTTTGTTTGGTGAGGGGGAGGGAGGGTAATTATGGCTTCATTAGGACCTTCTCTCACTTTATGACCAGGGTCCCCCACTGATGCCATGATTAATGATGGAGTGATTAGAAGTACAGCTGTATGTTTTAAGTTAATAAACTGTGCTTGTCATGATCAGAGTTTAATTTCATCATGGTTTAAAGTAATCTCTGCACTAAGTTAAACTAAATGTAAATGCACTTCAATAATCAATATATCATGATATATAAGCGTAACTGATTCATAAAATGAGCTGGTAAAAGTATGTTTAATGTAATCATTTCCCCATGGAATATGCGCTATATAAGTTATTATTATTATTATTATTATTATTATTATTATTATTATTATTATTATTATTATTATTATTATTATTATTATCATATTTGCCGCTGACAAACAAACAATAACAAACAAACAACCTGCTAACCAACCAATCAAACAACCTACCAAGCAATCAAACAACCAACCTACCAATCAAACAAACAACCTATCAAACAAACAACCAATATATATCAACCAACCAACCAATCAAACAACCAACCTACCAATCAAACCAACCGACCAAACAACCTATCAACCAACCAACCAACCTACCAATCAAACAACCTATCAACCAACCAACTAATGCCGCGGTCAGACTAGTGCTAGAGTTCGTGCTTTAGCGTGCTTGCTTATGACGTCAGTTAAGCAAATGCTAGAAATTTAGCTAGCACACTACGGTCAGACTTGTCTTGCTTGCTTGAAAGTGTTAATTGATATGTCACAGAACGCACTATTTTTATATCGTTGTTCTGATCTGATCAGCGTGCTGCAAACAATCTTTTGAAATCATGGATAACATCTCTATATACTCTTGCTTTATTTTATGTACAACCGTTTCAATTTGCTAAGGCAGTGGTTAATCAACCGTAGAAGAAGAAGATGGCTGGTTATTCAGCAACAACTGACAAACCATCGAATAGCTTCTTGATCATCAGCTGCAGAGCCAGCGGTCAGATTTGGGTAAAAATTTGGTCCTGACATCATTCGAATTCTGATATTTTTTTGATAGAATTCGCTTGTACACTGTACTTCTTCGCGTCTGAACTCCCTTGAGCAAATTAGTCAATCTGCGATCGAAGGATTCGAAGCTGGCGCGTTCTGCCGTATGACCTTTCAGGTCAAACGTAAAGTATTCTCATTGGCTGATACGAGTAAACCAATTAAACTTATTTGTTTAGCAAGCTTCAAACATGGTACGGACCGTGCTTGAGCTTTGCTGTGGTTCCTTTGTACTTTCTAGCATTTCGGATCAGTTTACTATTTGCATTAGGTGTTGTGAAAAGTCGGTCACATTCGAAATTGAGCTAGAACTGTGCTAAGTAAACAGGATTAATTCAAGCAAGCACGGTTCTAGCGCTAGTCTGACCGTAGCATTACCAACCAACCTACCTACTACACAGTCAACCAACTAGCCTACCTACCAATCAATCAATCAACCTGCCCACCTACCAACTATGTAGACAACGTACCAATCAACCTACCTACCAACCTACCAACTAACAAACAAATAACACTGCAATAATCATGCATGAACTAGAAATATATATTTTTAAGACATTGATCCTCTTACAGTCAGTACATTCTAGTGTTATTTATCACTGCACCTCTGTTACCATTGTACGTACATGTATTATACTGTAGGGCTCCCAAAGATAATATACCGTATGTAGTATCAAGTATATTAGCAGTTGTGAATCGGTAACACTGGAAAAACTGGCGTTCTTCAAACCTTGAAAATTCAAAGTTTTGGACATTTCCAAATAGATTCTATTTCCAATGTATTTCCAAGGTTTGAAGAGCGGGTGTTGTTTCAGTGCAATATAGTATTTCAGGAAAGCTTTCATGTGTCTCACACTATATGGTTAGATTCTAAAAGAACTGTCAAATAACTTGAACAAAATAGTTTGTTGATAAAGTATTTGCAATAATTTACACATATTGTCATTTTTGATTATTTACAATATACACTCGTTTGCAGAAACATATTACAAATAGAAAATGAGATGCAAAGTGCGAATCATCGCTTAGTTTCTTCTAATGATATATCTGAAACATCATTGTTAGATTAGTATCGCAATGTGTAGAATAACTGTACATCAGGGCCCGGTTATTTCGAAAGGAGATTAGTGCTAATCCTGGATTAGCATCAGCCTAGTTCCAGGCTTTCTCCGACGAGGGAGGTTCTGATGACGTCACCGGAAAGCCCCCTCGGGAAAGCCTAGTGAATAATGCCAGATCCGAGATTTTATATGTAATTTATAAAATGAGAGGCCGTGGAGGTGAGGCCTTTGCCTTTCGTAGAGTCGATCGTGAGGAATTTCGACCTTTATTTACAAAATAGTCAAGGTAACTTTCACCGAATATTGATGCTGAAGCGAGCCTTCATTGACCTCACTACAAACAGGGTCAGGAGCTCATATTCGCTTGTGTACTTGTGAACATCTGAATAAACTTGTTTTAAACTGAACTGGTCGATTTCCTACCTGAAGGAGTGTATATCTCCAGACAGTGCAATACTAGAATAGGATCACAGCGAATATTAGCCTGAATAACCCGGGGAATAACAAAGGAATCACTGCTGTCCTCATTTTAAAACGATGCATTGTTGAATCAGTTATATGCGTTACAAAAGTAGAACATATATGAATATATGAATGATTTGAAAGATGGAATAACTTATTATACTAAACAACTGAGAATTATTCACTCAATGCGAAAATATTTCAAAGCGAGATGACATGTTACGTATCCTCCTGCTGGACTTGTGACCGGCTCTTTTAGCCCGCTTTTAGCCGTTTGATTTCTTGTTAAAACCGAAGAAATGTCTGGTTCTTGCCCCGTGTTGGGCAATATCTATATTCATTGTTTCAAAATACCGTCGAAACAGTAAAATCGGGTAAATACGAAATTTATTATCGCTTTTTTAAATCAGGATAGTTTTTAGCCAAATCAGGATAGTATTTGGCATTATTCACTAGGCGTTCTCTCGCGCTGACGCGCTCGTACTCAGTCTCGCGCTTCGCGCTCGGTTAGGAGAGATAACGCCTGGGACTAGGCTGGATTAGCATCATAGTTTTCTTAAGATTTAATCCTGGATTAGCACTAATCGCCTTTCGAACAACCGGGCCCTGTAAATATCATGTAGAATAACTGTACATCTGTAAATATCGTGTAGAATAACTGTACATCTGTAAATATCATGTAGAATAACTGTATATCTGTAAATATCGTGTAGAATAACTGTACATCTGTAAATATCGTGTAGAATAACTGTACATCTGTAAATATCATGTAGAATAACTGTACATCTGTAAATATCATGTAGAATAACTGTACATCTGTAAATATCATGTAGAATAACTTTAAATCTGTAAATATCATGTAGAATAACTGTACATCTGTAAATATCATGTAGAATAACTGTACATCTGTAAATATCGTGTAGAATAACTGTACATCTGTAAATATCGTGTAGAATAACTGTACATTTGTAAATATCGTGTAGAATAACTGTACATCTGTAAATATCGTGTAGAATAACTGTACATCTGCAAATATCGTGTAGAATAACTGTACATCTGCAAATATCGTGTAGAATAACAATAACTGTACATCTGCAAATATCGTGTAGAATAACTGTACATCTGCAAATATCGTGTAGAATAACTGTACATCTGCAAATATCGTGTAGAATAACTGTACATCTGTAAATATCGTGTAGAATAACTGTACATCTGTAAATATCGTGTAGAATAACTGTACATCTGTAAATATCGTGTAGAATAACTGTACATCTGTAAATATCGTGTAGAATAACTGTACATCTGTAAATATCATGTAGAATAACTGTACATCTGTAAATATCGTGTAGAATAACAGTACATCTGTAAATATCGTGTAGAATAACAGTACATCTGTAAATATCATGTAGAATAACTGTACATCTGTAAAATATCATGTAGAATAACTGTACATCTGTAAATATCGTGTAGAAATAACTGTACATCTGTAAATATCGTGTAGAATAACTAAATTTGTAAATATCGTGTAGAATAACTGTACATCTGTAAATATCGTGTAGAATAACTGTACATCTGCAAATATCGTGTAGAATAACTGTACATCTGCAAATATCGTGTAGAATAACAATAACTGTACATCTGCAAATATCGTGTAGAATAACTGTACATCTGCAAATATCGTGTAGAATAACTGTATATCTGCAAATATCGTGTAGAATAACTGTACATCTGTAAATATCGTGTAGAATAACTGTAACTGTACATCTGTAAATATCGTGTAGAATAGAATGTAACATGTACTGTAAATATCGTGTAGAATAACTGTACATCTGTAAATATCGTGTAGAATAACTGTACATCTGTAAATATCATGTAGAATAACTGTACATCTGTAAATATCGTGTAGAATAACAGTACATCTGTAAATATCGTGTAGAATAACAGTACATCTGTAAATATCGTGTAGAATAACTGTACATCTGTAAATATCGTGTAGATCTATCTATCTATCTAGAATAAATGTACATCTATAAATATCGTGTAGAATAACTGTGCATCTGTAAATATATTGTGTAGAATAACTGTACATCTGTAAATATATTGTGTAGAATAACTGTACATCTGTACATATCGCGTAGAATAACTGTACATCTGTACATATCGTGATTGTGTTGTTTTTAAATAAGTACATTTTAACCTTGTTTGTTCGTTTCTAGATTCAGATGACTTCTCCAACTGTAGAGCAAAGCTTGTCGCTTGAAATTAGTAGACCCAGTAGTTGTACCACCAAAGAAAGGTACATTTGGCACATCTCTTGATTTATTTGTAAAACAGGTCCCGGTTGTCCAAACAGTGGATCAGTTGATACTGTTGTCGAATGAATGTATCCATTGGATAGCGCTATCCACGTTTTGAACAATCAGGGTTATGTTTTGCAGTTCAGGGCCTTGGTTACTGAAATGATGGTTATTAAATTCAGTGAAGCTCATAAGGTTTATTATCAGTAATGGCCAATGATATTGTTGAATTGTGATTGGTCACTTTACGGTCCATAACTGCCTGTTACGTATATGTCTGTATCATTTGCCGTTTACGAACGTACAGTTTGCCTAGAATTCTGGAAATCGAAAATTGTGCCTCTTACAGCAGTGCATTATACACCTGAACAATAGATAGCAATGCCTCTTGGAGTTAGATATTGATATACATGTGCTACATGTAGTTTGATAGCATTATCTGACCATGGTGGTTTACGTTTCAGTGTTATAACACCAGATAGTTTAAGTGATGATGATCTGATGTTTATACCAGAGATGTCCACGGAATCTCAGATTCTTTCGGTGGCCTTAATAAAAAAGGTATGTATTTCAAAGAAAGCAAGGGTATGAAACTTCCCGGGGGGATGGACTTTAGTTGAAGGGTCCTCCTCCTCCTCTCGCGATCATTCTCCTCTTTCTCCTCCACCTCTGCTTTCTGTTGCTCTTCCTTCTCTACCATTACCACCACCAATCTTGATCTTCCTCCACTTCCTCCTATTCGTTGTCCTCCTCCTCCTCCTTTACCTCCAATCCCACCTTCTCCACATGTTCCTCTTCCACATCTTCCACCACCACCCCTTCCTTGTCCTCCTCCTCCTCCTTACCTCCAATTCGACCTTCTTCCTCCACTACCTCTTCCTTGTCCTCCTCCTTCACCCCAAATTCCACCTTTTGCTCTACCTGCTCCTCTTTCACCACTTTTTCTGTTCCTCCTTTTGGGCCACATTCTCCATCATGAAAATGACGCATTGAGGTTTCGTTTTAGTTAAACAAGAATCTGCCATCCCTTGCGGTTGGTCATGGATGGACATTGGCGTACAGTACATTTAACCACGGATTTAGTCTAAAGACACTGTATAGAAACATGGAGGAATTTGACACACCCATGCTGATCGTTGTACTTGATGACGAACATCAGGTATGCTTGCCCTAATACTCTAGCTTCAGTTACGCGCTTCGAGTTGTGCGCTGTTCGAGTTGTAATTGTTGTTCGTCTACATCTCCATTGCTCTTTCAGATCTTTGGAGTAGTGACCTCTTGTCCTTTAAAAGTCAGTGAGGGGTTTTATGGAACAGGACAGTCTTTTCTTTTCAAGTTTGAAGATGAGGAGATTAAGGTATGCTGGTACATTGTGTAGTTCAGATGTACCAACCTAATTAGATCAATTTCATTGTTTGGATGATCGGAAGTGTTGGAAATTGAAAAGGTTTTGTTGATAAACATCATGTCAGCAAAAATCTGTCGATATTCTGATTCTGTTCACGATCGTCCGAGATCAGATACGACAGGGGACAAGCGAAAGGGATTGAAATCCCGATCATCATAGGATTGTCAGTGATTATACTCTATGATTATGTTTTCTAATCTAGCTTCCATTTTCGTTTTATTGTAACAGACCTACCATTGGCAAGGAGATAACTATTTCTTCATTAAAGGATCCGTTGACTGCATTGCATTTGGTGGTGGAGGGTAAGATCCATGTACTCACTACAACATTCGTTATTCACTGAACTCTATTAGTCGTTTTTGTATGATTGGGAAATGGAGGTACGGTCATGGTGCGCAATCGAAGACATCTATTCAACCAATCACAGCGCGCAAAATCATTGCCCAACCAATCAGTATGCTTGGATACCGCACGATCACCGCACGGCACGAACCGTACCGTAACTACTTCCCACTCATACGAAAACGACTATACAGCCACAGTTATTTCTGGACCTGACCTGGACTCTATCAACTAACTTTCAGGCATTTGGCATCAATACCTTGGGACTGTTTTTGAAAATTGGATTCCTTGTATTTTAATACTAAACTGACAGGAAAATAAAATTCCACAATGATTGGTCCAATTTTATGTTTCAAAGATCTTTGTAACGCATTCAGTGAGTTACCATGGTACCCTATGCTCTGACAACTCTCTCCATTCTTTGTATATGCATGTCTGTCCCTAGATACACCTAATTGCATAATTGTTGTCGGGTTGAATATCATTAATCATTTAAGCTATGACCGCAAGGATGCCTGGGCAAGCATCAGCCTAGAACCTACAAGTATGGAAAAAATGTGGATGAATTTACGATGGCATTTGAGAATTTTAAAATCCCAGAATTCCTTTTGGTCATAACCTTCTTGAATGTCGACCCGACAACGATTCTGCAATTCTAAGCTGTATCCAAAACTCTAATCATAATATTCCATTTCAGGGGCCACTTTGGCCTGTGGTTGGATGAAGACTTTTACCATGGTAGCAGCCATTTCTCAGAAACGTACCACAATGAGGCACTATCTAAACACGAAGACTTCCTTTGTAGTGCATTGGAAGCGTGGACCTTCATGTGATCACTCGATCAATGCACAAATGAACAAGACAGATATGACAGAATTGGTCTAGAAATGGTTTGCAATCGTAACTTGTTTATTGTGTTGGTGAGATTGTTGAAGTATTCTGAGGACTTCGTGATTTTCTGGAAATAATTGTACTTCCTCTTCCTGTCATGTTTGATTTATTGCTGTCACTTCGTGGCATACGTCCCCTTTATGTTGAATACCGTAACAAGTCGATCAAGCCTTCTCAAACTCATTACACGAGGATAAAGTATCTTGGAGATAATTTGGATATGTGATCTTACTTGGCATAAAATTTGATGAATTTTTGGTTAGAATTTCTCCAATAATTATTTATAGTTTGAGAAGCTATCTCAAACACGAGAAAGAGTCAGTTTCATCCCATATACCATGCTCGAGAATCCATCGGTGCTCTTCGGCAGCCCACGCCGAAGAGCACCGATGGATTCTCGAGCATGCCCATATACATGTAGTATTGATATCCAAACGGTTCAAAAAACTTGTCTGAAACTCTTTTTTTTTTCCAACACACTTCACGGTGTTTTGCTTTCCATCTATACATACATATAAATGGTGTAGTATGATTAGAAGGTTAACTATGGGAAATGTGGTAATTGTAGTTGAGTGTACAACTACGGTAGTGTGAACAGAAGATAATAGTGATTGTTTAATATGTGCTTAACAAAGTTATGGCGACATCTATCCTATCCAGGCCGTGGTAGATATAGCAACCATCTTTAAAAGTAGACAGGCCTTGGTAGACCAGATATACCAACCATCTATACTACCGTAATGTTCCGAAAGTAGCGAGGTCGTTACTTTCGGATTTAGCAACCTTAGGTAACTGTTACTTTCGGGGGATCTCTACTTTCGGGTGGTCGCTCCTTTCGGGTTGCTATAATCGTTAACTTTTAGTCCTGAGCCATACCGTGTACCTTAAACGACATCGTGTACGGTATTTTAACAAACAACAAATATTCACAGGCCGATCTAGAACGTATTTTATTATGGCTATTGCTTTTGTTACATTTGCTTATGTGTGGCAGTAAATGTTCTGGCTCTTTACGTGCTGTTTGCTAGTGCTGTTCGTCATATAATACAGTCATTGTTCTAGAGGGGGATCGCTACTGTCGGGGGGGGGGGGGGGGGTCGTTACTTTCGGGATTTGTCAGCAAGCATCAATTTTTACTGTTACTTTCGGGGGATCGCTACTTTCGGGGAATCGCTACTTTCGGAACTTTACGGTATAGCAACCATCTTTAAAAGTAGCCAGGCCTTGTTAGACCAGATATACCAACCATCTATACTATAGCAACGATCTTGAAAAGTAGCCAGGCCTTGGTAGATATAGCAACCATCTATAGTAACGATCTTGAAAAGTAGCCAGGCCTTGGTAGATATAGCAGCCATCTTGAAAAGTAGCCAGGCCTTGGTAGATATAGCAACCATCTATAGCAACGAACTTGAAAAGTAGCCAGGCCTTGGTAAATATAGCAGCCATCTTGAAAAGTAGCCAGGCCTTGGTAGATATATCAACCATCTATAGCAACGATTCCGATCTTGAAAAGTAGCCAGGCCTTGGTAGATACAGCAACCATCTTTAAAAGTAGCGGCAGGCCTTGGTTGACATGGCAGCCATCTTACAATTAACCCGTATTGCGATTTACATGTATGGCAACATGCATCCTGAAAATTAACAAGGTATTGATAGTTATTGCAAGACTTCGCATATAGCTAATTGCATAATCGTTGTCGGGTTGAAAATCATAAATCATAGAAGCTGAGACCGCAATGATGCATCCTATGCATCCATAGCTATATGCGGAAATTAGTTCATGACCTGCATTACATGCAGATATATTCAATGTTCTCGTAGTTTTGAAGGTATATGAGCTATTTAACTAAGATCCTACAAGTCTGCATGAACAGGTCGATGATTTGACGGTGTTATTTGAGAGCTTTAATTTCCCAGAATTCCTTTTGGTCATAGCTTTCATGATTTTCAACCCGACAACGATTATGCAATTAGCTATATACTAAGTGAGAGTAGATATGTCGCCACCCAGAAATAGTTAAAAGATACCAAATGTTGATATGTTCGAGTTTCATCAAATGAAACCTTTGAAGTGTAATACCGTTGTTATGATAAAACCTGTGTATATATTTTACTATAGCGAGCAAAACTAAATAAACAAAGAGGAGAGATGTGTAAAAAAGATAATTTTGCAAATAAACTAAAGTCGTTTAATGATTCATCTGAGTTTGTATAATGCTTTGGTGGGAGAAGGTGGACGCCGCCCTAAGTTTAAACTTTCTGTAATAAAGTGTATATGAATTGTTTTTGTTTTTTAATTTTGGAAAATCGATTTACATATGAAGCGAATAGTGGGATGGTTCAGTATTTTTTTTTTATTTTTTAGCTTCGCATTTGCGAGTTATGCTAATTCGGTGACGTCAGTTTTTTTGCCATAACTTATTTATATTTTTTCAAGCAGCACTCCTTTCTGAAATACAAAAAAAGGTTAACATCATGTATATAAGTTGTAGAAAACTTTTGGCCAGCTTACAAATGTCAATAATTTGCACAAACTGACGCCACTAAATTACAATATCACGATATTATTTAAACATGTTTGCTCTCTAAGTTTGCCCCAAGAGTAGTAAGTCTAGGGGGCTCGATCACATATCACGATTTCAAACCTTTATAACTCGTAAATGCGAAGCTCAAATCACAAAATACTGAAACATCCCACTATTCACTTCATATGTAATCGATTTTCCAAAATAAAACAATTCAATTCATATACACTTTAATTAATAGATGCTTAGTGAATCTGATTTGTCTTATTTTCTTTCTTTATGGTGAATAAATGATCAACACGCTGGACCAATTAAGATGTTTCTGAATACTTGTTCTTGGACCCCAATATTTGAATCCCGTTAAGGTGGCTCGCCTTAGTTATTTGGGTGCTCACCTACCAACTGTTTGATCGGCTACATCTCCCGTTCCATAGCTTTCTCCAACTAAGGCCTTGCGCAAACGTCGAACTAACCATTACCTTAATTCAGTCGAACCTATTAGAACGTCGTTTTGTATTTGAAAAGGCGTTTATGCGTTGTGGCAAAGCCGCTCTGGAGTCTTAATTTCCGAATTGGCTTGAACCTATGTCAAAATTAATAGGTTCGACTGCGTGATTAAATTCATGGTTAGTTCGACGTTTTCCATAGGCCTAAACGTTTTCTACAGTATTCAGTAGGTACTGATTGAACTGTTGGTAAGTTTTGGTTGACATCAGCACTATTATTTCGTATAGCTTGTTTTCTCAGAATATCGATATAAACTTTAGTCAAAGGCAACTTGTGGCCAACTCATGGATATGTTTTGCAACGAAGATTGAATAGCCTGTTAGTAAAGCAAGTCAACTCTTTAGCTTTCTCTAGTCTGCGTCTTCTTTCCTCCCCCCTCCCTCTCCCCTCAGGTGCTTATGGCCAGTCTACGCAGTCAACTCTTTCTTTCTTCCGAGGAGAAAGTCATCGCGATTTAATTATTGAATACCCTGTCAATATATAAAGCATGTCGACTCCTTCTCTAGCCTGCGTCTTCTTTCCTCCCCCCTCCCTCTCCCCACAAGGTGCTTAGTGCCAGGCTACGTAGGCTACTCTTTCTCCCGAGGAGAACGTTATCGCGAATATTGAATACCCTGTCAATATATAAAGCATGTCAACTTCTTCTCTAGCCTGCGTCTTCTTTCCTCCCCCTCCCTCTCCCCTTAGGTGCTTAGTGCCAGGCTACGCAGTCTACTATTTCTCCCGAGGACCATGCGTGATTCTCGTTTGCTATGCTTTTCAGTCAGCTCGCACTCCATTGTGATGGAGTTTATACATTAAACCCCGTGAGCTAGGGATAGTTGCTCGTCATTAGAATAGGGGAATTGCAATGAGAATCCTCAATAGTAAAGCCCTTATCCGCCATACTTTGTCTCCAGATTCCAATTGCTGTTTTAACAGAACACTTTGAATAGGAAATAAATTCCCGGTCTGAAATGTTCCCAGATATTTGCGCCTTAATTTTTTGATATCGGTTTCTTGTGGTAGAGCGCGCGCGCAATACGTATTATGTTGGGCTCCCTGTATGCGTCCCGCAAGATGCGCCCGCAGAGAGTACATCTGTGGGCGCGTCTTGCGGGATGCACACAGGGAACCCAACATAATAGGTTACTCACCACAGGGAGCTCAACATAATACGTATTGCGCGCGCGCTCTACCACTTCTGAGGAAACCCAACAAAAAAGGCGCAAATATATTTTTATTCAATTATTTAGTAGCTTCAGAAGCAATAGTTGGGCTGCCTGTGCTTTTATATTCGAATGTCGACACTCGAAGATAAAATGCGTATCTATGCGCCCATGTACATATATAGATATATAGATATCCTGTATACAGCAATATGCAGAAATTCTGATCCTTTTGACTAAAATACATATATATCAAAAACCTACTTAAAATCATGGGATGGCTACGCTGATATTTTTTTCTAGTTGTCTGCCAGCGAGGCTTTATGAAAAAAATATCAGCGTAGCCATCCCATAATTTTAAGTAGGTCTTTGATATATATGCATTTTAGTCAAAAGGATCAGAATTTCTGCATATTGCTGTAATACATCATTATTATTATATGATTATATTCATTATATTCATTATATTACTATTATTATTATATTATAAAAGTTTATCTCTTATTTGTTTCGAGAAATAAAGTTATCATTATTATTATATTTCTATGATTATTATATAGCTATTTAAAAAAACGTTGAAAACTGAATACTGCAAACTGAATGGGCATTGTGGGCCTCGTTATTTTGAAATAAAAAGTACATATACAGCAATTTGTTCGCCATATGGAGCTAGTATATTGTTTCTGATGGAATACACAAAAAATAAACATAAATTATTATTATTTATACTACGTTAGGCAATATTACACGAGTCCCAAAATGCATTTCGGTCTTGGAATACACTATTTAGAATGCAGTATTCAGTATCAACGTTTTTTGAAATAGCAATGTATATATGTATTAGTAGTAGTATTTTATTTTTAGCCTGTTATTTTTATCTTTCCTTATACAATTGACCGACATAAGTTAGTTCTTTCTTTCTTTCTTTCTTCAAAATAAGATTGTTCACATTCCTTTGTGCAGTAAATATTTCCCGCGCCTGAGAATGTTTCCCACCTTCTTCCTCTCGACCAATCAGACGGCGCTATCAAACCTCCCCTGAATTTCTTTCATTCTCATTGGTTGAAAGATCAGTTTGATTCACATTTCAATACCATGCGACGACGAGTAGACATTTCAATCTTGAACAATTAGTTTGGCTTCAAACACAACAAGACTCGGTACCCGGTAAGTTGAGATGGTTTCTACTGGCAATTTTCCTTCTTTCTGTATATATATGGTCTTCTATGGGGCAAGAAAAGCTAGAAAATATTTCGCTTGGAATTTCTACGCTTACAGTTATAATATATCATTCAAAAAAATAGATTTATGCAGATTAATATTTGTGGGTTTATTTTTCGCGAGCGATTTGTACGCGTACGAGAGTTGTAATGAGTTACACTAAATAACTAACATTCATATGTATTTTTTATTTCTATAGTCTCTACGCATCGAACAGATGAAGAAAACAAGTTGGTATCACATGCAGAACAGATCTTGAACAAGTTTGGCTTCAAACACAACAAGACTTGTACCCGGTAAGTTGAGATGTATTTTACTATACAATTTTCCTTCTGTCTGTATATACCATTTTCAAAAACGTTGTCCATTTACAAAATACAAAATAGTAAATAGTAGAAAGGAATTAATTAGAGAAACAAAAGAAATTCAATCAAGCTGGACTCTGGCTCATTGTTTCTCTAATTAATTTCTTAGTTTCTACTATTTTACTATTTTTGTATTTTGTAAAAGAACAACGTTTTTGAAAACAGGTGCATATGGTCTTCTAAGGAGCAAGAAAAGCTAGACTGATATCTCGCTTGGAATTTCTACGTACGCTTAGAGTTATAATATTTCATTCAAAAAATATATTTAAAAGCGCCCAGCTCAATGAATACTCGTATCAGCTTCTGCGTCGCTGTACCCTGCTAGCAGAGTTTCCTCTTTGGTCAATGGTTTTGTATTTATCTTTTGCTGTATAGGCTTTTGCTTCTGTTTCTTGATCGTCCGAGAGAAAACTCTGCCAGGATTCGCCACATTTCTCGTTGAGCATGCGCGACGGTTACGTCTGGGTTGCGTAGCGACGACAATGCATAGTTGACTAACGGTAATCAATAAATTCTTTTTTTACAATACTTTATTCCTAGATTTGTACATTCTTCTATTTGGTCAGCAATTAATAAGTTCAGAGGAGTTATAACGATAGCTAGAGGATTTGCCAGTTGGGAAACGATTGTCCACCGACTGCGATGTTTTATTCGAACCGCCCGTATAAACTAGCTGGTAAACATCCAAACATATTCCCACCTTGATTGCCAGTTCTTGATGTATTGACAGCCTCTCTAATATTCCTCTACGTGAAACAACAGCTCCATCGAAAATAACATTTCGAATCAGTGGACGTACGCCATATTTGTTTGGTAACGAAGGCTCAATATTCTAACCAGCGGCAATTCATTAGACTCTGCGTGCGAATACCGTGGCCTCATTTATAGCCAGATGAAACATGTTTATTTTATGCGTGCGCCTGTAAACTGGTTTAAACCAGTTTCTATCATCCAAGAATTTGAAAGAAACCGTCGCGCATGCTCAACGAGAAATGTGGCGAATCCTGGCAGAGTTTTCTCTCGGACGATCAAGAAAAGCAAAAGCCAATACAGCAAAATATAAATACAAAACCATTGACTAAAGAGGAAACTCTGCTAGCAGAGTAGCGTCGCTGCAAAACGTAACTTTATCATAAGTTTTCTCAAGTTTTTATGTTAAATTAAGTTGTTGAAAGTTTTTAACATAACTTCTTGTTTGAATAGGTTTTTAAACTATGATTTATGAGTTTCTGAACACTCGCAGAATTTCGCTACTTGATCGACTTGAGTCTTGAATTTCATATAATTTCAAGGAATATGAAGGCTTTTTTTCTGAGTTAGGCAAAGCAGAAGCTAATTAAGAGTTGCTGAATTCTTTTAATTGGTGTTGTTGAAAGTTTTGATAAACAGATTTTTTTACATTTTGAACTCCACGTTGCAATTGTGAACTCGTGCGCGCCATTTATGCAAATTTAATATTTGTGGGTTTGTTTTTCGCGCGCGATTTGTACGCGTACGAGAGTTGTAATATTAAATAACTAACATTCATATGTATTTTTATTTCTAGTCTCTACGCATCGACAGATGAAGAGAACAAGTTAGTATCACACAACAGACCTCGAGTAAACCAAATTCATCGCATTTTCTAACGTGTCCATGTATTTGGCTGTGTTTGTCAACTTCCTCGAGGACTAGTTGTGTTTTTAACCGGGGCGGATTCGAATAGGAACGACATCCCAAATTCAGAGTAGGACAAATGAATTATTTTTACATGTGGTGACCCAAATTGTCATCGTCGCTTGCTTGTTCCAATGTACTGAGTAGTGTTTGTTAACTTTATCGGTGTTCGTTTGTGCCTGTGAAATCAGACGTCCCACATGACGTGTTAGTTTGGCTTGCTTTTCTCCACTAGGGAGGGGGGTAAGGGAAATGAGCTCGTCATGTGGGTTGTCTGTTGGCTACAGGCTACTGTGTTGGAGGTGTTTTGTACCATGTTTGTGCTGTTGCCGCTGATGAAAACATATTGTTTTTGGCTTGTAATCACAAGTAAAAAGGATTCATTTAATAATTTAGCAATTAAAAAAGGACGAAAAATCGCCGATTAGCACTAGCTACACACTAACTAGGACTATAGTAGGGCATCCGTGCATCAAGTATGGGCCCTGGGATGTTTTAATTATTAGAAAAGCTACCACTTTAAATTAGATGGGGTTTTGACTGGTCAATCGGCCAAGGTCAATTGGCCAATGTTTAGCTTTCCAATGTCAGTTAGGACTACGAGATGGCAACGCTGGCCAACGCCAGTGCAATAAATCAGTGGCTGTATATCCGAGTCTGTGTCGTTACTTAGATCTAGATCTAGAGTTTGATCATTATTTTGCGCGGTTCTGGTCAGTCGTTAGCTTTTGTACGTATACTGGTCAATCGGCCAGGGTCAATCGGCCAGGGTCAATCGGCCAATATTAGGGTAACTTTCCAATGTCTTGGGACTACGACAACACTCGCAATGCAGATTAGATTTCTCCGTGCTTAGGTCTTAGGTTAGCACTGGCCAGGCTGTAAAGACATACACGTTATTACGCACAATCGGGATTTCAAAATTGCGGATCGGCAACTGACGTCCACACACTGGTGAGCTAGAATTGATCAGAGTGAAAGCGACATCGATTGAAGACGATATATCTGCAGTACTTGTGTCATGTAGAATATTTAATCTGATTTAGCTGACTCATGTTTGTGATTGATGACTATAATCCCCTCCCCTCTCATGTTTGGTCTAATCCTGCGATCCTGGTTGTGCGTACCGACGCGGTAATGGTCTTACTCTACAGTAGCTCAATCCAAATTTAGTGAACATTCCGATTCATTTTGGTCCGGCTTAGATTAGATATACTAACACAACCTTGTAAATGCCATGGTGACCCTGGATATCCAATCCCATGGCATTTAAACTCTCTTGCAGCCAAGTCTACCAAGAACAACCATACTCGGTTGCGACGACGAGTCTTCGATAGATTGTTCGTTTTTCAAGTGGTAGCTTTAGATTAGACATTGATTTAGGATTGAAATTTGGCTAATTGGCAATTAATGATGTGATTAAACCTTGTTGACAAAAGACGAGTTTCTTTGTACTTGACTTTTGTTGACTTCATTCATTCATTCATTCATTCATTCATTAATTGGGGGAGGATGACAGAACTCGAGCTGTGATCCTTCTCGTTCCCAATCCCCTGATATTTAACTGACTGCGACGCATCGTTGACTAGTACTCTTGTTATCTCTGTTTGGATGAGTTGGTTTTCTTTAGATCATTTAATTGTAGACCTTAATTTATTTAAATTTTACAATTAATTTTACCAAGGGCAAACTAGGCATGTGTTTCCGACACCTGGTCCATCGAGACCATCTGTAGCTTCATTATTAGTATTGCAGGGATCATTATTAGACATGCACATAGATGTATTCATGTAGTTATAACATAGTTACTTTAGCATCATTTACACCATGTTTTTGGTACGGTTACGGAAAAAAAGTGGTACGCGTACCTTTTTACACAAACCATAACAAAAAATCTTTAGTGTAAATGAGAATTTTGTATCCGGAAAAGTGTGTGAATGTGTGTGCACTATAGATAGATATATATACTCTAGTTTTCTAGTACTTCCGGCTTCCGGTTTTTTCTTTCAGCCGTATTAACAATTTTTTTCTTTTTCTCATTTGTATGCATTTGTGTTTCCTTTTCAGCATACTAACAATTTTTTTTTTTTTTTCCATTTTTGTTAATGTTGTCATGCTAATGTCAGCCATACTAACTGACAATTTTATTTTTTATTTTTCCCATTTGTCAACGTTGTTATGCTAATGTGTTTTCTTTTCAGCCATACTAACACTTTTCTCTTTCTTTTTCCCATTTGTCAATGTTCTCTTGCTAATGTGTTTTCTTTTCAGCCATATTAACAATTTTCTTTTTCTTTTTCCCATTTGTCAATGTTCTCTTGCTAATGTGTTTTCTTTTCAGCCATACTAACACTTTTTTCTTTCTTTTTCCCATTTGTCAAACGTTGTCATGCTATAATGTGTTTTCTTTTCGGCCATATTAACAATTTTCTTTTTTTCCCATTTTTGTCAACGTTCTCTTGCTAATCAGTATGTATATTTTCAGGTCTATACTACTTACGAAGTTTCATTTTTCCCCCCAGTTGTTTTCAACGTTCTACCGATAGTCTACTCTTCAAAAAAAAAATGTTTCTATAAACTTGTATACTTAGATCATCAAGTCTCGAGAACTGACAGGCCGGGTTATGTTATTAATTAACATCAACAACAACAAAATGAACGTTGCTGACGATCATTTTATCCTCTCGTTTCAGCACCAAAGTCTAATGATCCAATTGCGTCACTGTCATTACTGCCTCTGAGATAAACTCCTGAAAGAAAGTCCTCTAGCTACAAGCGAGACAGAACCATCAGAAGCAACCTCTCATCGAGCTAGTGCGTAAAACATTCCAGTGTGGCCTAGACAGTTATCAGTCGTCAACGCCCATATCAGCAGACCATGGCATGTATCACTCTCCCCCCTGGTACTTGGTCACCTTAATTGAACTGAGATGTCATTGCCATCACAGGCAGCCCAAGCTGTGATCTTGTGAATAATTGTAGAGAATGTATGTAGAATTACAAAATAACGTACAATGGCACTTACATTGTCAATAAAGGACTGAAAATTCACCACAGTGTGTTGATAATTTACTGTTCTATTGCCCTGATGTGGCCTGAAACGCAAAACTAACACAAAACGTTATTTTGTAACTCTACATACATTCTCTACAATTATTCACAAGATCACAGCTTGG
>JAUJYZ010000199.1:0-15553 GCA_033675265.1 Actinostola sp. cb2023 | reverse complement strand
TCTCTCCCAGTCTCACTCGATTACAGATTCGCGACGAACAAAAAAAAAAAGACGGGCTGGTGTTTATCAACTCGTGCCGGCCAAAGCCTGGGCACGAGTAAAAATTGATTGCAAAGTGATCAAATCAGTTCGCCAAATATAACATACAAACAGTCAGTTGTTTTATAGTTACTGTGCCAGCCGTTTAGTTATAGAACATTAAGTCTGAACACGTTCATAACGCGAATATTGGAGAAATAGGAATGTCATGGAATTGCATGGTCTATGGCAAATACTAATCCCGGACCAAGCAATGACCATGACATACCATGTTAGGATCGCCTGGCGCAGGGTAGTCTCCTTCGCATCCGTTTTTAGTTTCCGTCACGTAACGCTCTCGGTCCACAAACGGCTGCTAAAATTCGAAACAACAACATCCTTTCCAGCTTTCGGCCAATCAGAATTTGGCTCTCATATTCCTGGAAACCGTTCGCGCCAAAATTTTTTTCAGCCAATTAGAGTCCGTGTTAGAAATTTCAAGACTCTGACGTTTCAACTTCAGCGTCGCTAGTTGAAAGATTGGTCAAACAGACGCAAGGCTAGCTGAGTGTCGTTTGTTGTTGACTAAAGAGTAAAGATTTATCCTCTAATTCCACTACGAGGGAGAAAGAAAAACATATTATTGTATAGAAGAGAGCTATTTTCGTGAAAGTGAGCATTGCATAGGCTTCAAAAAGTAATTTGATAAATTTACGAGACCATTTAACCGCCCAGTTTGTTTATATTATATCACAGAGGTCAGCAAAGATGTCATCACATTTTAAAATCCTACTCTCATGCTGATTGGTGGATAGCTCATTTTAATTGGGGTTTTATGGAACAAAGGGAAAGGAATGTGGTTCGAATGTTAGCAGCCGTTTGTGGACCGAGAGCGTTACGTGACGGAACTAAAAAAAAACGGATGCGAAGGAGACTAGGCGCAGGGGCGATGATGGTGATGTGATGGTTTGGTAAAGTGATGATGGTGACGTGATGGTTTGGTAAAGTGATGATGGTGATGTGATGGTTTGGGTAAAGTGATGATGGTGATGTGATGGTTTGGTAAAGTGATGATGGTGATGTGATGGTTTGATAAAGTGATGATGGTGATGTGATGGTTTGGTAAAGTGATGATGGTGATGTGATGGTTGGTAAAGTGATGATGGTGATGTGATGGTTTGGTAAAGTGATGATGGTGATGTGATGGCTTTACTGAAAGTGATGATGGTGATGTGATGGTTTGATAAAGTGATGTTGGTGATGTGATGGTTTGGTAAAGTGATGATGGTGATGTGATGGTTTGGTAAAGTGATGATGGTGATGTGATGGTTTGGTAAAGTGATGATGGTGATGTGATGGTTTGGTAAAGTGATGGATGGTGATGTGATGGTTTACTGAAGTGATGATGGTGATGTGATGGTTTGATAAAGTGATGTTGGTGATGTGATGGTTTGGTAAAGTGATGATGGTGATGTGATGGTTTGGTAAAGTGATGTTGGTGATGTGATGGTTTGGTAAAGTGATGATGGTGATGTGATGGTTTGGTAAAGTGATGATGGTGATGTGATGGTTTGGTAAAGTGATGTTGGTGATGTGATGGTTTGGTAAAGTGATGATGGTGATGTGATGGTTTACTGAAGTGATGATGGTGATGTGATGGTTTGATAAAGTGATGTTGGTGATGTGATGGTTTGGTAAAGTGATGATGGTGATGTGATGGTTTGGTAAAGTGATGATGGTGATGTGATGGTTTGGTAAAGTGATGATGGTGATGTGATGGTTTGGTAAAGTGATGATGGTGATGTGATGGTTTGGTAAAGTGATGTTGGTGATGTGATGGTTTGGTAAAGTGATGATGGTGATGTGATGGTTTGGTAAAGTGATGATGGTGATGTGATGGTTTGGTAAAAGTGATGATGGTGATGTGATGGTTTGGTAAAGTGATGATGGTGATGTGATGGTTTACTGAAGTGATGATGGTGATGTGATGGTTTGATAAAGTGATGTTGGTGATGTGATGGTTTGGTAAAGTGATGATGGTGATGTGATGGTTTTGGTAAAGTGATGATGGTGATGTGATGGTTTGGTAAAGTGATGATGGTGATGTGATGGTTTGGTAAAGTGATGATGGTGATGTGATGGTTTGGTAAAGTGATGATGGTGATGTGATGGTTTACTGAAGTGATGATGGTGATGTGATGGTTTGATAAAGTGATGTTGGTGATGTGATGGTTTGGTAAAGTGATGATGGTGATGTGATGGTTTGGTAAAGTGATGATGGTGATGTGATGGTTTGGTAAAGTGATGATGGTGATGTGATGGTTTTGGTAAAGTGATGATGGTGATGTGATGGTTTACTGAAGTGATGATGGTGATGTGATGGTTTGATGTAAAGTCATGTTGGTGATGTGATGGTTTGGTAAAGTGATGATGGTGATGTGATGGTTTGGTAAAGTGATGATGGTGATGTGATGGTTTGGTAAAGTGATGATGGTGATGTGATGGTTTGGTAAAGTGATGATGGTGATGTGATGGTTTGGTAAAGTGATGATGGTGATGTGATGGTTTACTGAAGTGATGATGGTGATGTGATGGTTTGATAAAGTGATGTTGGTGATGTGATGGTTTGGTAAAGTGATGATGGTGATGTGATGTGATGGTTTGGTAAAGTGATGATGGTGATGTGATGGTTTGGTAAAGTGATGATGGTGATGTGATGGTTTGGTAAAGTGATGATGGTGATGTGATGGTTTGGTAAAGTGATGATGGTGATGTGATGGTTTGGTAAAGTGATGATGGTGATGTGATGGTTTGGTAAAGTGATGATGGTGATGTGATGGTTTGGTAAAGTGATGATGGTGATGTGTCAGAAGTCAGAAGATCCAAAATGGAAAACAATGTGATTTTGAGCTAAAATATTGTTAATTTGGGTCGAAGAATGTATTCAGTTTTTAAATTTTGTTTGAGTTTTTATTTGATTGACAGAAGCGAAAAACCAAGTTCCAGCCGACTGTTTGAATGTCTGAGTTCGCATAATATTGAGAACCGCAGTAATTAAAAATCTCTCGTAATATTTACAACATAGCGACTGTGACATGCACGCGTTGTTTTTGCAGGATGGCTAATTAAAAAACCTGACGTCGATCCTAAACTACTCCTTCGCTTTGGGTGGGGTCGATTCCGACCCAGAGCGCTACAATTTCTAAATGGGCCAAAATGGTTTTTATTATTCTTGGTGATCTTCTCGATGATGCAAGGTAAAAAAACTGCATAGTACAGCATTACGTTCACTATACAATATACACTACATACTACTGACACACTATACACTATACACTATACACTACACACTACACACTATACACTACACACTACACACTACACACTACACACTAGGCCACTACACACTACACACTACACACTACACACTACACACTACACACTACACACTACACACTACACACTACACACTACACACTACACACTACACACTACACACTACTACACACTACACACTACACACTACTGTACACACACTACACACTATGATGTACACTAGCCTACTACACACTACACTACACACACACTGTACACTACACACTACACACTACACACTACACACACACACTACACACACACTACTGTACACACACTACACACACTACACACTACACACTACACACTACACACACACACTACACACATAGCACACTACACACTACACACTACACACACTACACACTACACACTACACACTACACACACTATGTACACTACACACTACACACTACACACACACTACACACTACACACTACACACTACACACTACACACTACACACTACTGTACACACACTACACACACTATGTACATACACACTATACACTACACACTACACACAATGATGTACACACCTACTGTACTACACACTACACACAATACACACTAGCCACTACACACACTACACACAATGACACTACATACTACACTGTACACACACTACACACTATGATGTACACAGCCTACTGTACTACACACTACACACTATGACTACACACCTACACACACACTACACACACTACACACATACACTACACACTACACACTACACACTACACACCTACTGTACACACACTACACACTATGATGTACACACTACTACTACACACTACACACAACACACTACACAGCCTACTGTACACACACTACACACAATGATGTACATAGCCTACTGTACTACACACTACACACAATGATGTACATAGCCTACTGTACTACACACTACACACAATGATGTACATAGCTACTGTACACACACTACACACTACACACTACACACTGTACACACTACACACTACACTACACACACCTACACACACACACTACACACTATGACTACACACTACACACTACTGTACACACACTACACACTACACACAACACATGTACACTAGCCACTACTGTACACACACTACACACAACACACTACATAGCCTACTGTACACACACTACACACTACACACTACACACTAGCCTACTACACACACACACTACACACAATGATGTACATAGCCTACTGTACACACTACACACAATGATGTACATAGCCTACTGTACACACACACTACACACAATGACTACATAGCCTACTACACACACACACTACACACTACACACTACATAGCCTACTGTACACTACACACTACACACAATACACACATACACCTACTACACACACACTACACACAATGATGTACATAGCCTACACACTACACACTACACACACTATGTACATAGCACTACACACACTACACACTATGACACATAGCCTACTGTACACACTACACACTACACACACTACACACTACACACACTACACACTACACACTACACACACTACACACTACACACTACACACTACACACTACACACACACACTACACACTACACACACACTACACACTACACACACTACACACACTACACACTACACACTACACACTACACACTATGATGTACATACCTACACACACACACTACACACTACACACTGTACATAGCACTACTACACACACACACTACACACTATGACACTACACACTACACTACACACACTACACACAATGATGTACATAGCCTACTGTACACACACTACACACACATGATGTACATACCTACACACACACACTACACACACACATACACATAGCCTACTACACACTACACACTACACACTATGATGTACACACTACACACTACACACACACTACACACAATGATGTACATAGCCTACACACACACACTACACACTATGATGTACATAGCCTACTGTACACACACACTACACACAATGACTACACACACACACTACACACTACACACACACACTACACACTATGATGTACACACTAGCCTACTGTACACACACTACACACAATGATGTACACAGCCTACTGTACACACTACACACACAATGATGTACATAGCACTACTGTACACACACTACACACACACACTACACACTAGCCTACTGTACTACACACTACACACAATGATGTACACACTACCTACTGTACACACACACTACACACAATGACTACATAGCTACTGTACACACACTACACACTATGATGTACATAGCCTACTGTACACACACTACACACTATGATGTACATAGCCTACTGTACACACACTACACACAATGATGTACATAGCCTACACTACACACACACTACACACAATGATGTACATAGCCTACTACACACACACTACACACAATGATGTACACACTACACTACTACACACACTACACACAATGATGTACACAGCCTACTGTACACACACTACACACTATGACTACACACTACACACTACACACTACACACACTACTACACACAACACACTACATACACTGTACACACTACACACACACTACTACACACTACACACACACACACACACTACACACTACACACTAGCCACTACACACTACACACACACTACACACTACACACATACACACTACACACACACACTACACACACTATGTACACTAGCCACTACACACACACACTACACACAATGATGTACATAGCCTACTGTACACACACTACACACAATGATGTACTATAGCACTACTGTACACACACTACACACAATGATGTACATAGCCTACTGTACACACACTACACACAATGATGTACACAGCTACTGTACACACACTACACACAATGATGTACATAGCCTACTGTACTACACACTACACACAATGATGTACATAGCCTACTGTACACACACTACACACAATGACACATAGCCTACTACACACTACACACTACACACAACACATACACACTACACACTACTGTACTACACACTACACACAATGATGTACACACTAGCCTACTACACACACACACTACACACAATGATGTACATAGCCTACTACACACACACACTACACACACTATGTACATACTACACACTACACACTACACTACTACACACTACACACTACACACTGTACACACTACACACTACACAATATGTACATAGCCTACTGTACACACACTACACACAATGATGTACATAGCCTACTGTACACTACACTACACACTATGATGTACACTAGCCTACTGTACACACACTACACACAATGATGTACATAGCACTACTGTACACACACTACACACACACACTACACATAGCCTACTGTACACACACTACACACACACTACACATAGCCTACTACACACACACACTACACACAATGATGTACATAGCCTACTGTACACACACTACACACAATGATGTACATACTACTACTGTACACACACTACACACACACTGTACACAGCCACTACACACACACTACACACAACTGTACATAGCCTACTGTACACACACTACACACAATGATGTACATAGCCTACTGTACACACACTACACACAATGATGTACATAGCCTACTACTACACACTACACACTACACACAACACACTACACACTACTACTACACACACACTACACACTACACACATACACACTAGCCTACTGTACACTACACACTACACACACATGATGTACATAGCCTACTGTACACACACTACACACAATGATGTACATAGCCACTGTACACACACTACACACAATGATGTACATAGCCTACTGTACACACACTACACACAATGATGTACATACTACTACACTACACACACTACACACAATGATGTACATAGCCTACTACACACACACTACACACACTATGTACATAGCCTACACACACACTACACACAATGACACACATAGCCACTGTACACACACTACACACAATGATGTACATAGCCTACTGTACACACTACACACTACACACAATGATGTACACAGCCTACTGTACACACACTACACACACTACACACATAGCCTACTGTACACTACACACTACACACACACATGTACTACACTACTGTACACACACTACACACACACACTATGTACATAGCCTACTGTACACACACTACACACAATGATGTACACTACACACTACACACTACACACTACACACACTAGGATGTACATACTAGGCACTACACACACACACTACACACACACTATGTACATACACCTACACTACACACACTACACACTATGATGTACATAGCCTACTGTACTACACACTACACACAATGATGTACATAGCCTACTGTACACACACACTACACACAATGATGTACATAGCCTACTGTACACACACACACACACAATGATGTACATAGCCTACTGTACACACACTACACACACACTACACATAGCCTACTGTACACACACTACACACAATGATGTACATAGCCTACTGTACACACACACTACACACTACACACTACACACCTACTGTACACACACTACACACAATGATGTACATAGCCTACTGTACACACACTACACACAATGATGTACATAGCCTACTGTACACACACTACACACAATGATGTACATAGCCTACTACACACACACTACACACACACATGTACATACACTACTGTACACTACACTACACACACTAGACACTACACACTACACACTACACACTACACACTACACACATACACTACTGTACACACTACACACAATGACACTACACACTACTGTACTGTACACACACTACACACAATGATGTACATAGCCTACTGTACACACACTACACACAATGATGTACATAGCCTACTGTACACACACTACACACAATGATGTACATACATACACTACTGTACACACACTACACACAATGATGTACATAGCCTACTGTACACACACACTACACACAATGATGTACACTAGCCTACTGTACACTACACTACACACAATGATGTACATAGCCTACTGTACACACACTACACACACACATGATGTACATAGCCTACTACACACACACACTACACACAATGATGTACATAGCCTACTGTACACACACTACACACAATGATGTACATAGCCTACTGTACACACACTACACACAATGATGTACATAGCCTACTGTACACACACTACACACAATGATGTACATAGCCTACTGTACACACACTACACACAATGATGTACATAGCCTACTGTACTACACACTACACACACACACACTACTACACACACACACACTACACACTACACACATAGCCTACTGTACACACACTACACACAATGATGTACATAGCCTACTGTACACACACTACACACAATGATGTACATAGCCTACTGTACACACACTACACACAATGATGTACATAGCCTACTGTACACACACTACACACAATGATGTACATAGCCTACTACACACTGTACACACACTACACACAATGATGTACATAGCCTACTGTACACACACACACACACAATGATGTACATAGCCTACTGTACACACACACTACACACAATGATGTACACTAGCCTACTGTACACACACTACACACACAATGATGTACATAGCCTACTGTACACACACTACTACACAATACACACTACATAGCTACTGTACACACACTACACACAATGATGTACATAGCACACTGTACACACACTACACACAATATGATGTACATAGCCTACTGTACACACACTACACACAATGATGTACATAGCCTACTGTACACACACTACACACAATGATGTACACTACACTACACTACACACACACTACACACACACACTACACACACACATGTACACACACACACACTACACACTACACACAATGATGTACATAGCCTACTGTACACACACACTACACACAATGATGTACATAGCCTACTGTACACACACTACACACAATGATGTACATAGCCTACTGTACACACACTACACACAATGATGTACATAGCCTACTGTACACACACTACACACAATGACTACATACCTACTGTACACACACTACACACACAATGACACACATAGCCTACTACACACACACACTACACACAATGACACATAGCCTACTGTACACACACACTACACACAATGATGTACATAGCTACACACTGTACACACACTACACACAATGATGTACATAGCCTACTGTACACACACTACACACACACATGATGTACATAGCCTACTGTACACACACTACACACAATGATGTACATAGCCTACTGTACACACACTACACACAATGATGTACATAGCCTACTACACACACACTACACACACACACTACACACACACACTACACACTATGATACACAGCCTACTGTACACACACTACACACAATGATGTACATACACACTGTACACACACTACACACAATGATGTACACAGCCTACTGTACACACACACTACACACAATGATGTACATAGCCTACTGTACACACACTACACACAATGATGTACACACTAGCCTACTGTACACACACTACACACAATGATGTACATAGCTACTGTACACACACTACACACAATGATGTACACCTACTGTACACACACTACACACAATGATGTACATAGCCTACTGTACACACACTACACACAATGATGTACATAGCCTACTGTACACACACTACACACAATGATGTACATAGCCTACTGTACACACACTACACACAATGATGTACATAGCCTACTGTACACACACTACACACACATGATGTACACTAGCACTACTGTACACACTACACTACACACAACACACTACACAGCCTACTGTACACACACTACACACAATGATGTACATAGCCTACTACACTACACTACACACTACACACTACACACTACACACATACACACTACACACTACACACTACACACTACACACTACACACACTACACACACAATGATGTACATAGCCTACTGTACACACACTACACACAATGATGTACATAGCCTACTGTACACACACTACACACAATGATGTACATAGCACTACACACACTACACACAATGATGTACATAGCCTACTGTACACACACTACACACAATGATGTACATAGCCTACTGTACACACACACTACACACAATGATGTACATAGCCTACTGTACACACACTACACACAATGATGTACATAGCACTACACACACACACTACACACAATGATGTACATAGCTACTGTACACACACTACACACAATGATGTACATAGCCTACTGTACACACACTACACACACACTGATGTACATAGCCTACTGTACACACACACACACACACACACACACTAGCCTACTGTACACACACTACACACAATGATGTACATAGCACTACACACTACACACACACACACTACACACACACACTACACACTACACACTACATAGCCTACTGTACACACACTACACACAATGATGTACATACTACTACTGTACACACACTACACACAATGATGTACATAGCCTACTGTACACACACTACACACAATGATGTACATAGCCACTGTACACACACACTACACACAATGATGTACATAGCCTACTGTACACACACACTACACACAATGATGTACATAGCCTACTGTACACACACTACACACAATGATGTACATAGCCTACTGTACACACACTACACACAATGATGTACATAGCCTACTGTACACACACTACACACAATGATGTACATAGCCTACTGTACACACACTACACACAACACACTACATAGCCTACTGTACACTACACACTACACACAATGATGTACATAGCCTACTGTACACACACACACACACTGATGTACATAGCCACTACACACACACTACACACTATGTACATAGCCTACTGTACACACACTACACACACTGATGTACATACACTACTACACTACACACTACACACTACACTACACACTACTGACACACACTACACACTACTGTACACACACTACACACACACACTACACACAGCCTACACACTACACACTACACACTACACACAATGATGTACATAGCCTACTGTACACACACTACACACACACATGTACATAGCCTACTGTACACACACTACACACAACACATGTACACACTAGCCTACTGTACACACACTACACACAATGATGTACATAGCCTACTGTACACACACTACACACAATGATGTACATAGCCTACTGTACACACACACTACACACAATGATGTACATAGCCTACTGTACACACACTACACACAATGATGTACATAGCCTACTGTACACACACTACACACAATGATGTACATAGCCTACTGTACACACACTACACACAATGATGTACATAGCCTACTGTACACACACTACACACAATGACATACTACACTACACACTACACAATGTACACACACTACACACACACACTACACATACACAAGCCTACACACTACACACACACACACACACATAGCCTACTGTACACACACTACACACAACACATGTACATAGCCTACACACACACACACTACACACAATGATGTACATAGCCTACTGTACACACACTACACACAATGATGTACATAGCCTACTGTACACACACTACACACAATGATGTACATAGCCTACTGTACACACACACTACACACAATGATGTACATAGCCTACTGTACACACACTACACACTATGACTACACATAGCCTACTGTACACACACTACACACAATGACTAGTACATAGCCTACTGTACACACACTACACACAATGATGTACATAGCCTACTGTACACACACTACACACAATACACATACACTACTACACACACTACTACACACAATGATGTACATACCTACACACTACACACTACACACAATGATGTACATAGCCTACTGTACACACACTACACACAATGATGTACATAGCCTACTGTACACACTACACACTATGTACATACACTACACACACTACACACACACACATAGCCTACACTACACACACTACACACTACACACTACACACTACACACTACATACCTACTGTACACACACTACACACAATGATGTACATAGCCTACTGTACACACACTACACACAATGATGTACATAGCACACTACACACTACACACTACACACAATGATGTACATAGCCTACTGTACACACACACTACACACAATGACACACATAGCCTACTACACACACACACTACACACACTGATGTACATAGCCTACTGTACACACACTACACACAATGATGTACATAGCCTACTGTACACACACTACACACAATGATGTACATAGCCTACTGTACACACACTACACACAATGATGTACATAGCACACTGTACACACACTACACACAATGACTACATAGCCTACACACACACACTACACACACACACACTGTACATAGCCTACTACACACACACTACACACAATGATGTACATAGCCTACTGTACTACACACTACACACACATGATGTACATACTAGCACACACACACACACTACACACACTACACACTACACACTACACACTACACACTACACACTACACACTATGATGTACACAGCCTACTGTACACACACACACACAATGATGTACATAGCCTACTGTACACACACTACACACAATGATGTACACACTAGCCTACTGTACACACACACTACACACTATGATGTACATAGCACTACACACACACACTACACACAATGATGTACATAGCCTACTGTACACACACTACACACAATGATGTACATAGCCTACTGTACACACACTACACACACAACACTACACACATAGCCTACTACACACACACTACACACAATGATGTACATAGCCTACTGTACACACACTACACACAATGATGTACACACTAGCCTACTACACACACACTACACACACTATGTACATAGCCTACTGTACACACACTACACACACTATGTACATACACACTACACACACACTACACACTACACACTACACACTACACTACACACTACACACACACACTACACACAATGATGTACACTACACACTACACACTACACACACTACACACACTACACACTACACTACATACACACTGACACTACACACTACACACTGTACACTACACACTACACACTACACACTACATACCTACACACACACACTACACACACTACACACTAGCACTACTGTACACACACTACACACAATACACACTAGCCTACTGTACACACACTACACACTACACACTACATAGCACTACTGTACTACACACTACACACACACATGATGTACATACACTACTGTACACACACACACACACACACTACACACTACACACTACTGTACTACACACTACACACTATGACTGTACACTAGCCTACTACACACTACACACTACACACTATGACTGTACATAGCCTACTGTACTACACACTACACACTATGACTACATACTACACACACACACTACACACAATGATGTACACAGCCTACTGTACACACACACACTACACACTACACACATAGCCACTACACACACACTACACACTATGATGTACACACTAGCCTACTACACACTACACACTACACACAACACATGTACACTAGCCACTACACACACACACTACACACACATGACACTACACACTACACACTACACACACTACACACAATGATGTACATAGCCTACTGTACACACTACACACTACACACTACACACCTACTGTACACACACTACACACTACACACTACACACTACACACTACTACTACACACTACACTACACACACACACTACACACTACACACTAGCACTACACACTACACACACTACACACTACACATGTACATAGCCTACTGTACTACACACTACACACAATGATGTACATAGCCTACTGTACACACACACTACACACTACACACTACACACACTACACACTACACACACTACACACAACACACATAGCCACTGTACACACACTACACACTACACACTACATAGCCACACTATACACACACACACACACACTACACACTAGCCTACTACACACACTACACACACTACACACTACATAGCTACTGTACTACACACTACACACAATACACACTACACACTACACACACACACACACACTACACACTACATACACACTACACACTACACACTACACACATACACACTACACACACTACACACTACACACTACACACACTACACACTACACACACTACACACTACACACTACACACACTACATAGCCTACTGTACTACACACTACACACACACACACTACATAGCCACTACACACTACACACTACACACAATGACACACTACACACTACACACACTACACACACACACTACACACTACACACTACACACTACACACTACACACACACACTACACACTACACACTACACACTACACACTACACACTACACACTACACACTACACACTACACACTACACACTACACACTACACACTACACACTACACACTAGGCACTACACACTACACACTACACACTACACACTACACACTACACACTACACACACTACACACTACACACTACACACTACACACACTACACACTACACACTACACACTACACACTACACACACTACACACTACACACTACACACTACACACTACACACTACACACTACACACTACACACTACACACTACACACTACACACTACACACTACACACACTACACACTACACACTACACACTACACACTACACACTACACACTACACACTACACACTACACACTACACACTACACACTACACACTACACACTACACACTACACACTACACACTACACACTACACACTACACACTACACACTACACACTACACACTACACACTACACACTACACACTACTACACACTACACTACACACTACACACTACACACTACACACTACACACTACACACTACACACTACACACTACACACTACACACTACACACTACACACTACACACTACACACACACACTACACACTACACTACACACTACACACTACACACTACACACTACACACTACACACTACACACTACACACTACACACTACACACTACACACTACACACTACACACTACACACTACACACTACACACTACACACTACACACTACACACTACACACTACACACTAGGCAC
>JAUJYZ010001069.1:0-226138 GCA_033675265.1 Actinostola sp. cb2023 | reverse complement strand
GGGCTGGGAGGGGGTGACCTTTGGGCGCGGAGGGGGATGAACTTTGGGCGGGAAGGGAGGAGAACTTTGGGTGGGAAGGGAGGTGAACTTTGGGTGGGAAGGGAGGTGATCTTTGGGTGGGAAGGGGATGAACTCTGGGTGGGGGAGGGGGTGACCTGTGGGTGGGTAGGCATATTAACTTTGGGCGGGGAGGGGGATGAACTTTGGGTGGGAAGGAGGTGAACTTTGGGTGGGAAGGGGGGTGACCTTTGGGAGGGGAGGGTTTTGAACTTTGGGTAGGGAGGGGGGTGACCTTTTGGCGGGAAGGTGGGTGACCTTTGGGCGGGGACGGGGTGACCTATGGGCGGGAAGGGGGATGATCTTTGGGTGGGGAAGGAGTGAACTTTGGGCAGGGCAGGGAGGGGGTTGAACTTTGGGTGGGAAGGGGGTGAACTTTGGGAAATGAGGGGGATGAACTTTTGGTGGGGAGGGATTTGAACTTTGGGCGGGGAGGGGGGTGAACTTTGGGTAGGAAGGGGGTGAACTTTGGACGGGGAGAGGGGTTACCTTTGGGATGGGAGGGGGATGAACTTTGGGCGGGAAGGGAGGTGAAATTTGGGTGGGGAGGGGGATGAACTTTGGGCAGGGAGGGAGGGTGACCTTTGAGCGGGGAGGGAGGTGAACTTTGGGTGGGAAAGGGGGTGAACTTTGGGCAGGGAGGGGGATGAACTTTTGGTGGGGAGGGATTTGAACTTTGGGCGGGGAGGGGATGACCTTTGGGCGGGGGAGCGGGGGGGTGACCTTTGGGTGGGTAGGGGGATGAACTTTCGGCGGGAAGGGAGGAGAACTTTGGGTGAGAAGGGAGGTGAACTTTGGGTGGGAAGGGAGGTGATCTTTGGGTGGGAAGGGGATGAACTCTGGGTGGGGAGGGGGTGACCTGTGGGTGGGTAGGCATATTAACTTTGGGCGGGGAGGGGGATGAACTTTGGGTGGGAAGGAGGTGAACTTTGGGTGGGAAGGGGGGTGACCTTTGGGAGGGGAGGGTTTTGAACTTTGGGTAGGGAGGGGGGTGACCTTTTGGCGGGAAGGTGGGTGACCTTTGGGCGGGGACGGGGTGACCTATGGGCGGGAAGGGGGATGATCTTTGGGTGGGGAAGGAGTGAACTTTGGGCAGGGCAGGGAGGGGGTTGAACTTTGGGTGGGAAGGGGGTGAACTTTGGGAAATGAGGGGGATGAACTTTTGGTGGGGAGGGATTTGAACTTTGGGCGGGGAGGGGGGTGAACTTTGGGTAGGAAGGGGGTGAACTTTGGACGGGGAGAGGGGGTTACCTTTGGGATGGGAGGGGGGATGAACTTTGGGCGGGAAGGGAGGTGAACTTTGGGTGGGGAGGGGGATGAACTTTGGGCAGGGAGGGAGGGGTGACCTTTGGGCGGGGGGGGGAGGTGAACTTTGGGTGGGAAAGGGGGTGAAACTTTGGGCAGGGAGGGGGGGGATGACCTTTGGGCGGGGAGGGGGGTTACCTTTAGGCGGAGACGGGGTGATCTTTGGGCGGGGAGGGGGTGACCTGGGGGTGGAGGAGTGAAATGAACTATTTGCAGGGAGGGGGGTGGACTTTGGGTGGGAAGGGGTTGAACTTTGGGCAGGGAGGGTGGAGAACTTTGGATAGGGAGGCGGTGAACTTTGGGCGGAAAGGTGGGTGACCTTTGGGCGGGGAAGGGGATGAACTTTGGGCGGGAAGGGAGGAGAACTTTGGGTGGGAAGGGAGGTGAACTTTGGGTGGGAAGGGAGGTGAACTTTGGGTGGGAAGGGGATGAACTCTGGGTGGGGAGGGGGTGACCTGTGGGTGGGTAGGCAGATTAACTTTGGGCGGGGAGGGGGATGAACTTTGGGTGGGAAGGAGGTGAACTTTGGGGGGGAAGGGGGGGTGACCTTTGGGAGGGGAGGGTTTTGAACTTTGGGTAGGGAGGGGGGTGACCTTTTGGCGGGGAGGTGGGTGACCTTTGGGCGGGGACGGGGTGACCTATGGGCGGGAAGGGGGATGATCTTTGGGTGGGGAAGGAGTGAACTTTGGGCAGGGCAGGGAGGGGGTTGAACTTTGGGTGGGAAGGGGGTGAACTTTGGGCAGGGAGGGGGATGAACTTTGGCTGGGAAGGGGGATGAACTTTTCGTGGTGAGGGATTTTAACTTTTGGCGGAGAGGGGGGTGAACTTTGGGTAGGGAGGGGGTGACCTTTGGGCAGGGAAGGGGGTGAACTTTGGGTGGGAAGGGGTTGAACTTTGGGCAGGGAGGGTGGAGAACTTTGGATAGGGAGAGGGTGACCATTGGGCGGGGAGGGGGGTGACCTTTGGGCGGGAAGGGGGATGAACTTTGGGCGGGAAGGGAGGAGAGCTTTGGGTGGGAAGGGAGGTGGACTTTGGGCGGGTAGGGGGGGGGGGCGACCTTTGGGAGGGGAGGGGGGTGAACGTTGGGTGGGGAGGAGATGAACTCTGGGTGGGGAGGGGGTGAACTGTCGGTGGGGAGGGAGATTAATTTGGTGGGGAGGGATTTGAACTTTGGGCGGGGAGGGGGTGACCTTTGGGTGGGGACGGGGTGACCTTTGGGCGGGAATGGGGTGACCTTTGGGCGGGGAGGGGGTGACCTTTGGGTAGGGAGGGTGGAGAAATTTGGATAGGCAGGGGGTGACCTTTGGGCTGGGAGGGGGTGACCTTTGGGCGCGGGGAGGTGAGGGGGATGAACTTTGGGCGGGAAGGGAGGAGAACTTTGGGTGGGAAGGGAGGTGAACTTTGGGTGGGAAGGGAGGTGATCTTTGGGTGGGAAGGGGATGAACTCTGGGTGGGGGGGGGGTGACCTGTGGGTGGGTAGGCATATTAACTTTGGGCGGGGAGGGGGATGAACTTTGGGTGGGAAGGAGGTGAACTTTGGGTGGGAAGGGGGGGAGGGGGTGGTGACCTTTGGGAGGGGAGGGTTTTGAACTTTGGGTAGGGAGGGGGGTGACCTTTTGGCGGGAAGGTGGGTGACCTTTGGGCGGGGACGGGGTGACCTATGGGCGGGAAGGGGGATGATCTTTGGGTGGGGAAGGAGTGAACTTTGGGCAGGGCAGGGAGGGGGTTGAACTTTGGGTGGGAAGGGGGTGAACTTTGGGAAATGAGGGGGATGAACTTTTGGTGGGGAGGGATTTGAACTTTGGGCGGGGAGGGGGGTGAACTTTGGGTAGGAAGGGGGTGAACTTTGGACGGGGAGAGGGGTTACCTTTGGGATGGGAGGGGGATGAACTTTGGGCGGGAAGGGAGGTGAACTTTTTGGGTGGGGAGGGGGATGAACTTTGGGCAGGGAGGGAGGGTGACCTTTGAGCGGGGAGGGAGGTGAACTTTGGGTGGGAAAGGGGGTGAACTTTGGGCAGGGAGGGGGATGAACTTTTGGTGGGGAGGGATTTGAACTTTGGGCGGGGAGGGGATGACCTTTGGGCGGGGAGGGGGTGACCTTTGGGTGGGGACGGGGTGACCATTGGGCGGGGAGGGGGATGAACTTTCGGCGGGAAGGGAGGAGAACTTTGGGTGAGAAGGGAGGTGAACTTTGGGTGGGAAGGGAGGTGATCTTTGGGTGGGAAGGGGATGAACTCTGGGTGGGGAGGGGGGGGGACCTGTGGGTGGGTAGGCAGATTAACTTTGGGCGGGGAGGGGGATGAACTTTGGGTGGGAAGGAGGTGAACTTTGGGTGGGAAGGGGGGTGACCTTTGGGAGGGGAGGGGATTTGAACTTTGGGTAGGGAGGGGGGTGACCTTTTGGCGGGGAAGGTGGGTGACCTTTGGGCGGGGACGGGGTGACCTATGGGCGGGAAGGGGGATGATCTTTGGGTGGGAAGGGGGTGAACTTTGGGCAGGGCAGGGAGGGGGTTGAACTTTGGGTGGGAAGGGGGTGAACTTTGGGAAATGAGGGGGATGAACTTTTGGTGGGGAGGGGATTTGAACTTTGGGCGGGGAGGGGGTGAACTTTGGGTAGGAAGGGGGGGAACTTTGGACGGGGAGGGGGTTACCTTTGGGATGGGAGGGGGATGAACTTTGGGCGGGAAGGGAGGTGAACTTTGGGTGGGGAGGGGGGATGAACTTTGGGCAGGGAGGAGGGTGACCTTTGAGCGGGGAGGGAGGTGAACTTTGGGTGGGAAAGGGGGTGAACTTTGGCAGGGAGGGGGATGAACTTTTGGGGGGAGGGATTTGAACTTTGGGCGGGGAGGGGATGACCTTTGGGCGGGGAGGGGGTGACCTTTGGGTGGGGACGGGGTGACCTTTGGGGGATGGGCGGGAAGGGAGGAGGGGGAAGGGAGGTGAACTTTGGGTGGGAAGGGAGGGATCTTTGGGTGGGAAGGGATGAACTTTGGGGGGAGGGGTGACCTGTGGGTGGGTAGGCAGATTAACTTTGGGCGGGGAGGGGGATGAACTTTGGGTGGGAGGAGGTGAACTTTGGGTGGGAGGGGGGTGAAGGGTGAACTTTGGGTAGGGAGGGGGGTGGGGCGGGAGGGGGTGACCTTTGGGCGGGGACGGGGTGACCTATGGGCGGGAGGGGGATGATCTTTGGGTGGGGGGAAGGAGTGAACTTTGGGGGCAGGGAGGGGGTGAACTTTGGGGAAATGAGGGGGATGAACTTTTGGGGGGAGGGATTTGAGGGGGGGAGGGGGGTGAACTTTGGGGAAGGGGGTGAACTTTGGACGGGGTTACCTTTGGGGTGACTTTGGGGGGAGGGGGATGAACGGGGAGGGGGGAGGGGGGGTGACCTTTGGGGGGGGGGGAACTTTGGGGGGGGGGTGACCTTTTGGGTGAACTTTGGGGGAAGGGGGATGAACTTTGGGTGGGGAAGGGAGGGAGGTGAACTTTGGGTGGGAAGGGGGTGAACTTTGGGCAGGGAGGGGGAGGTGATCTTTGGGTGGGAAGGGGATGAACTCTGGGTGGGGAGGGGGGAGGGGGTGACCTGTGGGTGGGTAGGCATATTAACTTTGGGCGGGGAGGGGGATGAACTTTGGGTGGGAAGGAGGTGAACTTTGGGTGGAAGGGAAGGGGGGGACCTTGGGGGGGGGAGGGTTTTGAACTTTGGTGTAGGGAGGGGGGTGACCTTTTGGCGGGAAGGTGGGTGACCTTTGGGCGGGGACGGGGTGACCTATGGGCGGGAAGGGGGATGATCTTTGGGTGGGGAAGGAGTGAACTTTGGGCAGGGCAGGGAGGGGGTTGAACTTTGGGTGGGAAGGGGGTGAACTTTGGGAATGAGGGGGATGAACTTTTGGTGGGGAGGGATTTGAACTTTGGGCGGGGAGGGGGGTGAACTTTGGGTAGGAAGGGGGTGAACTTTGGACGGGGAGAGGGGTTACCTTTGGGATGGGAGGGGGATGAAACTTTGGGCGGGAAGGGAGGTGAACTTTGGGTGGGGAGGGGGATGAACTTTGGGCAGGGAGGGAGGGTGACCTTTGAGCGGGGAGGGAGGTGAACTTTGGGTGGGAAAGGGGTGAACTTTGGGCAGGGAGGGGGATGAACTTTTGGTGGGGAGGGATTTGAACTTTGGGCGGGGAGGGGATGATCTTTGGGCGGGGGGGGGGGGTGACCTTTGGGTGGGGACGGGGTGACCATTGGGCGGGGAGGGGGATGAACTTTCGGCGGGAAGGGAGGAGAACTTTGGGTGAGAAGGGAGGTGAACTTTGGGTGGGAAGGGAGGTGATCTTTGGGTGGGAAGGGGATGAACTCTGGGTGGGGAGGGGGTGACCTGTGGGTGGGTAGGCATATTAACTTTGGGCGGGGAGGGGGATGAACTTTGGGTGGGAAGGAGGTGAACTTTGGGTGGGAAGGGGGGTGACCTTTGGGAGGGGAGGGTTTTGAACTTTGGGTAGGGAGGGGGGTGACCTTTTGGCGGGAAGGTGGGTGACCTTTGGGCGGGGACGGGGTGACCTATGGGCGGGAAGGGGGATGATCTTTGGGTGGGGAAGGAGTGAACTTTGGGCAGGGCAGGGAGGGGGTTGAACTTTGGGTGGGAAGGGGGTGAACTTTGGGAAATGAGGGGGATGAACTTTTGGTGGGGAGGGATTTGAACTTTGGGCGGGGAGGGGGGTGAACTTTGGGTAGGAAGGGGGTGAACTTTGGACGGGGAGAGGGGTTACCTTTGGGATGGGAGGGGGATGAACTTTGGGCGGGAAGGGAGGTGAACTTTGGGTGGGGAGGGGGGATGAACTTTGGGCAGGGAGGGAGGGTGACCTTTGAGCGGGGAGGGAGGTGAACTTTGGGTGGGAAAGGGGGGTGAACTTTGGGCAGGGAGGGGGATGACCTTTGGGCGGGGAGGGGGGTTACCTTTAGGCGGAGACGGGGTGATCTTTGGGCGGGGAGGGGGTGACCTGGGGGTGGAGGAGTGAAATGAACTATTTGCAGGGAGGGGGGTGGACTTTGGGTGGGAAGGGGTTGAACTTTGGGCAGGGAGGGTGGAGAACTTTGGATAGGGAGGCGGTGAACTTTGGGCGGAAAGGTGGGTGACCTTTGGGCGGGGAAGGGGATGAACTTTGGGCGGGAAGGGAGGAGAACTTTGGGTGGGAAGGGAGGTGAACTTTGGGTGGGAAGGGAGGTGAACTTTGGGTGGGAAGGGGATGAACTCTGGGTGGGGAGGGGGTGACCTGTGGGTGGGTAGGCAGATTAACTTTGGGCGGGGAGGGGGATGAACTTTGGGTGGGAAGGAGGTGAACTTTGGGTGGGAAGGGGGGGGGTGACCTTTGGGAGGGGAGGGTTTTGAACTTTGGGTAGGGAGGGGGGTGACCTTTTGGCGGGGAGGTGGGGATGACCTTTGGGCGGGGAAGGGGATGAACTTTGGGCGGGAAGGGAGGAGAACTTTGGGTGGGAAGGGAGGTGAACTTTGGGTGGGAAGGGAGGTGAACTTTGGGTGGGAAGGGGATGAACTCTGGGTGGGGAGGGGGTGACCTGTGGGTGGGTAGGCAGATTAACTTTGGGCGGGGAGGGGGATGAACTTTGGGTGGGAAGGAGGTGAACTTTGGGTGGGAAGGGGGGGTGACCTTTGGGAGGGGAGGGTTTTGAACTTTGGGTAGGGAGGGGGGTGACCTTTTGGCGGGGAGGTGGGTGACCTTTGGGCGGGGACGGGGTGACCTATGGGCGGGAAGGGGGATGATCTTTGGGTGGGGAAGGAGTGAACTTTGGACAGGGCAGGGAGGGGTTTGAACTTTGGGTGGGAAGGGGGTGAACTTTGGGCAGGGAGGGGGATGAACTTTGGCTGGGAAGGGGGGATGAACTTTTCGTGGTGAGGGATTTTAACTTTTGGCGGAGAGAGGGTGAACTTTGGGTAGGGAGGGGGTGACCTTTGGGCAGGGAAGGGGGTGAACTTTGGGTGGGAAGGGGTTGAACTTTGGGCAGGGAGGGTGGAGAACTTTGGATAGGGAGAGGGTGACCATTGGGCGGGGAGGGGGGTGACCTTTGGGCGGGAAGGGGGATGAACTTTGGGCGGGAAGGGAGGAGAGCTTTGGGTGGGAAGGGAGGTGGACTTTGGGCGGGTAGGGGGGAGGGTGACGTTTGGGAGGGGAGGGGGGTGAACGTTGGGTGGGGAGGAGATGAACTCTGGGTGGGGAGGGGGAGGGGGTGAACTGTCGGTGGGGAGGGAGATTAATTTGGTGGGGGAGGGATTTGAACTTTGGGCGGGGAGGGGGTGACCTTTGGGTGGGGACGGGGTGACCTTTGGGCGGGAATGGGGTGACCTTTGGGCGGGGAGGGGGTGACCTTTGGGTAGGGAGGGTGGAGAAATTTGGATAGGCAGGGGGTGACCTTTGGGCTGGGAGGGGGTGACCTTTGGGCGCGGAGGGGGATGAACTTTGGGCGGGAAGGGAGGAGAACTTTGGGTGGGAAGGGAGGTGAACTTTGGGTGGGAAGGGAGGTGATCTTTGGGTGGGAAGGGGATGAACTCTGGGTGGGGAGGGGGTGACCTGTGGGTGGGTAGGCATATTAACTTTGGGCGGGGAGGGGGATGAACTTTGGGTGGGAAGGAGGTGAACTTTGGGTGGGAAGGGGGGTGACCTTTGGGAGGGGAGGGTTTTGAACTTTGGGTAGGGAGGGGGGTGACCTTTTGGCGGGAAGGTGGGTGACCTTTGGGCGGGGACGGGGTGACCTATGGGCGGGAAGGGGGATGATCTTTGGGTGGGGAAGGAGTGAACTTTGGGCAGGGCAGGGAGGGGGTTTGAACTTTGGGTGGGAAGGGGGTGAACTTTGGGAAATGAGGGGGATGAACTTTTGGTGGGGAGGGATTTGAACTTTGGGCGGGGAGGGGGGTGAACTTTGGGTAGGAAGGGGGTGAACTTTGGACGGGGAGAGGGGTTACCTTTGGGATGGGAGGGGGATGAACTTTGGGCGGGAAGGGAGGTGAACTTTGGGTGGGGAGGGGGATGAACTTTGGGCAGGGAGGGAGGGTGACCTTTGAGCGGGGAGGGAGGTGAACTTTGGGTGGGAAAGGGGGTGAACTTTGGGCAGGGAGGGGGATGAACTTTTGGTGGGGAGGGATTTGAACTTTGGGCGGGGAGGGGATGACCTTTGGGCGGGGAGGGGGTGACCTTTGGGTGGGGACGGGGTGACCATTGGGCGGGGAGGGGGATGAACTTTCGGCGGGAAGGGAGGAGAACTTTGGGTGAGAAGGGAGGTGAACTTTGGGTGGGAAGGGAGGTGATCTTTGGGTGGGAAGGGGATGAACTCTGGGTGGGGAGGGGGTGACCTGTGGGTGGGTAGGCAGATTAACTTTGGGCGGGGAGGGGGATGAACTTTGGGTGGGAAGGAGGTGAACTTTGGGTGGGAAGGGGGGTGACCTTTGGGAGGGGAGGGTTTGAACTTTGGGTAGGGAGGGGGGTGACCTTTTGGCGGGGAGGTGGGTGACCTTTGGGCGGGGACGGGGTGACCTATGGGCGGGAAGGGGGATGATCTTTGGGTGGGGAAGGAGTGAACTTTGGGCAGGGCAGGGAGGGGGTTGAACTTTGGGTGGGAAGGGGGTGAACTTTGGGAAAGGAGGGGGATGAACTTTTGGTGGGGAGGGATTTGAACTTTGGGCGGGGAGGGGATGACCTTTGGGCGGGGAGGGGGTGACCTTTTGGCAGGGAGGGGGGTGAACTTTGGGTAGTAAGGGTGGAGAACTTTGGATAGGGAGGGGGTGACCTTTGGGCGAGGAGGGGGTGAACTTTGGGTAGGGAGGGGGGTGACCTTTGGGCGGGGACGGGGTGACCTATGGGCGGGAAGGGGGATGAACTTTGGGTGGGGAGGGAATGAACTTTGGGCAGGGAAGGGAGGGGGTTGAACTTTGGGTGGGAAGGGGGTGAACTTTGGGAAAGGAGGGGGATGAACTTTGGGTGGGGAGGGATTTGAACTTTGGGCGGGGAGGGGATGACCTTTGGGCGGGGAGGGGGTGACCTTTTGGCAGGGAGGGGGATGAACTTTGGGTAGTGAGGGTGGAGAACTTTGGATAGGGAGGGGGTGACCTTTGGGCGAGGAGGGGGTGAACTTTGGGTAGGGAGGGGGGTGACCTTTTGGCGGGGAGGGGGGTGACCTTTGGGCGGGGACGGGGTGACATATGGGCGGGAAGGGGGATGAACTTTGGGCGGGGAGGGGGATGAACTTTGGGCGGGAAGGGAGGAGAACTTTTGGGTGGGAAGGGAGGTGAACTTTGGGTGGGAAGGGAGGTGATCTTTGGGTGGGAAGGGGATGAACTCTGGGTGGGGAGGGGGTGACCTGTGGGTGGGTAGGCATATTAACTTTGGGCGGGGAGGGGGATGAACTTTGGGTGGGAAGGAGGTGAACTTTGGGTGGGAAGGGGGGTGACCTTTGGGAGGGGAGGGTTTTGAACTTTGGGTAGGGAGGGGGTGACCTTTTGGCGGGGAGGTGGGTGACCTTTGGGCGGGGACGGGGTGACCTATGGGCGGGAAGGGGGATGATCTTTGGGTGGGGAAGGAGTGAACTTTGGGCAGGGCAGGGAGGGGGTTGAACTTTGGGTGGGAAGGGGGTGAACTTTGGGAAATGAGGGGGATGAACTTTTGGTGGGGAGGGATTTGAACTTTGGGCGGGGAGGGGGGTGAACTTTGGGTAGGAAGGGGGTGAACTTTGGACGGGGAGAGGGGTTACCTTTGGGATGGGAGGGGGATGAACTTTGGGCGGGAAGGGAGGTGAACTTTGGGTGGGGAGGGGGATGAACTTTGGGCAGGGAGGGAGGGTGACCTTTGAGCGGGGAGGGAGGTGAACTTTGGGGGGGAAAAGGGGGTGAACTTTGGGCAGGGAGGGGGATGAACTTTTGGTGGGGAGGGATTTGAACTTTGGGCGGGGAGGGGATGATCTTTGGGGGGGGTGAGGGGGTGACCTTTGGGTGGGGGGGTGACGGGGGGGAGACCATTGGGCGGGTAGGGGGATGAACTTTCGGCGGGAAGGGAGTGACCCTTTGGGCGCGGAGGGGGGGGCGAGAAGGGAGGTGAACTTTGGGTGGGAAGGGAGGTGATCTTTGGGTGGGAAGGGGATGAACTCTGGGTGGGGAGGGTGTGGCCTGTGGGTGGGTAGGCATATTAACTTTGGGCGGGGAGGGGGATGAACTTTGGGTGGGAAGGAGGTGAACTTTGGGTGGGAAGGGGGTGACCTTTGGGAGGGGAGGGTTTTGAACTTTGGGTAGGGAGGGGGGTGACCTTTTGGCGGGAAGGTGGGTGACCTTTGGGCGGGGACGGGGTGACCTATGGGCGGGAAGGGGGATGATCTTTGGGTGGGGAAGGAGTGAACTTTGGGTAGGGCAGGGAGGGGGTTGAACTTTGGGTGGGAAGGGGGTGAACTTTGGGAAATGAGGGGGATGAACTTTTGGTGGGGAGGGATTTGAACTTTGGGCGGGGAGGGGGGTGAACTTTGGGTAGGAAGGGGGTGAACTTTGGACGGGGAGAGAGGGTTACCTTTGGGATGGGAGGGGGATGAACTTTGGGCGGGAAGGGAGGTGAACTTTGGGTGGGGAGGGGGATGAACTTTGGGCAGGGAGGGAGGGTGACCTTTGAGCGGGGAGGGAGGTGAACTTTGGGTGGGAAAGGGGGTGAACTTTGGGCAGGGAGGGGGATGAACTTTTGGTGGGGAGGGATTTGAACTTTGGGCGGGGAGGGGATGACCTTTGGGCGGGGAGGGGGTGACCTTTGGGTGGGGACGGGGTACCATTGGGGGGGAGGGGGATGAACTTTCGGCGGGAAGGGAGGAGAACTTTGGGTGAGAAGGGAGGTGAACTTTGGGTGGGAAGGGAGGTGATCTTTGGGTGGGAAGGGGATGAACTCTGGGTGGGGGGGGGACCTGTGGGTGGGTAGGCATATTAACTTTGGGCGGGGAGGGGGATGAACTTTGGGTGGGAAGGAGGTGAACTTTGGGTGGGAAGGGGGGTGACCTTTGGGAGGGGAGGGTTTTGAACTTTGGGTAGGGAGGGGGGTGACCTTTTGGCGGGAAGGTGGGTGACCTTTGGGCGGGGACGGGGTGACCTATGGGCGGGAAGGGGGATGATCTTTGGGTGGGGAAGGAGTGAACTTTGGGCAGGGCAGGGAGGGGGTTGAACTTTGGGTGGAAAGGGGGTGAACTTTGGGAAATGAGGGGGATGAACTTTTGGTGGGGAGGGATTTGAACTTTGGGCGGGGAGGGGGGTGAACTTTGGGTAGGAAGGGGGTGAACTTTGGACGGGGAGAGGGGTTACCTTTGGGATGGGAGGGGGATGAACTTTGGGCGGGAAGGGAGGTGAACTTTGGGTGGGGAGGGGGATGAACTTTGGGCAGGGAGGGAGGGTGACCTTTGAGCGGGGAGGGAGGTGAACTTTGGGTGGGAAAGGGGGGGGAACTTTGGGCAGGGAGGGGGGGTTATGAACTTTTGGTGGGGAGGGGGTGATTTGAAAATTTGGGCGGGGAGGGGGATGACCTTTGGGGGAAGGGGTTGAGGGGGGAGGGTGACCTTTGGGTGGGGACGGGGTGACCATTGGGCGGGGAGGGGGATGAACTTTCGGCGGGAAGGGAGGAGAACTTTGGGTGAGAAGGGAGGTGAACTTTGGGTGGGAAGGGAGGTGATCTTTGGGTGGGAAGGGGATGAACTCTGGGTGGGGAGGGGGTGACCTGTGGGTGGGTAGGCAGATTAACTTTGGGCGGGGAGGGGGATGAACTTTGGGTGGGAAGGGGGGTGACCTTTGGGAGGGGAGGGTTTGAAGTTTGGGTAGGGAGGGGGGTGACCTTTTGGCGGGGAGGTGGGTGACCTTTGGGCGGGGACGGGGTGACCTATGGGCGGGAAGGGGGATGATCTTTGGTGGGGGGGAAGGAGTGAACTTTGGGCAGGGCAGGGAGGGGGTTGAACTTTGGGTGGGAAGGGGGTGAACTTTGGGAAAGGAGGGGGATGAACTTTTGGTGGGGAGGGATTTGAACTTTGGGCGGGGAGGGGGGTGAACTTTGGGTAGGAAGGGGGTGAACTTTGGACGGGGAGAGGGGTTACCTTTGGGATGTGAGGGGGATGAACTTTGGGCGGGGAGGGAGGTGAACTTTGGGTGGGAAAGAAGGTGAACTTTGGGCAGGGAGGGGGGGTGACCTTTGAGCGGGCAGGGAGGTGAACTTTGGGTGGGGAGGGGGGTGAACTTTGGGCGGGAAGAGAGATGAACTTTGGGTGGGGAGGGGGGTGACCTTTCGTCGGGGAGGGAGCTGACCTTTGAGTGGGGAGGGGGATGAACTTTGGGCGGGAAGGGAGGTCAACTTTGGGTGGGGAGGGGGATGAACTTTGGGTGGGAAGGGGGGGGAACTTTGGGCAGGGAGGGAGGGTGACCTTTGAGCAGGGAGGGAGGTGAACTTTGGGTGGGAAAGGGGGTGAACTTTGGGCAGGGAGGGGGATGAACTTTGGGCGGGAAGGGGATGAACTTTTGGTGGGGAGGGATTTGAACTTTGGGCGGGGAGGGGATGACCTTTGGGCGGGGAGGGGGTGACCTTTGGGTGGGGACGGGGTGACCTTTGGGCGGGGATGGGGTGACCTTTGGGCGGGGAGGGGGGGGTGACCTTTGGGTAGGGAGGGTGGAGAAATTTGGATAGGGAGGGTGGAGAAATTTGGATAGGGAGGGGGTGACCTTTGGGCGGGGAGGGGGATGAACTTTCGGCGGGAAGGGAGGAGAACTTTGGGTGAGAAGGGAGGTGAACTTTGGGTGGGAAGGTGGAGAAATTTGGATAGGGAGGGTGGAGAAATTTGGATAGGGAGGGTGGAGAAATTTGGATAGGGAGGGGGTGACCTTTGGGCGGGGAGGGGGATGAACTTTTGGCGGGAAGGGAGGAGAACTTTGGGTGAGAAGGGAGGTGAACTTTGGGTGGGAAGGGAGGTGATCTTTGGGTGGGAAGGGGATGAACTCTGGGTGGGGAGGGAGCTGACCTTTGAGTAGGGAGGGGGATGAACTTTGGGCGGGAAGGGAGGTGAACTTTGGGTGGGGAGGGGGATGAACTTTGGGTGGGAAGGGGGGTGAACTTTGGGCAGGGAGGGAGGGTGACCTTTGAGCGGGGAGGGAGGTGAACTTTTTGGGTGGGGAGGGGGGTGAACTTTGGGCGGGAAGAGAGATGAACTTTGGGTGGGGAGGGGGGTGACCTTTCGTCGGGGAGTGAGCTGACCTTTGAGTGGGGAGGGAGGGTGAAGTTTGGGTGGGGAGGGGGGGTGACCTTTGGGTGGGGAGGGGGGGGAACTTTGGGCGGGGAGGGGAGGTGAACTTTGGGCGGGGAGGGGAGGTGAACTTTGTACTATTTCATGATTATATTGTTTGCACTCTACTTCATGAGCATTGCAGAAAATTATGAAAAACAAATAATTTAATATGTGAAATTAAATTAAAACATGATTTATTATAACCTAGTTAAATAAGGTAATGATTATTTTAAATAAATGAACATTATTTTTCACATGAAATTCACTTCTTGATCTAATAATGTTTAATAATAATCTATCTAGCTATATCATACTTCCTGCTTACTTCAATTCCAACAATCATGCTAATTTTGGTTAGCAGTTACGCACAATAAGGTCACGTGACTATCGGTAAAAAATTAAATGGGGAAAATCGAGGCAGTCACTTGTTTTTCTTCAAAGAAGACAAAAACCAACGTTTATTATTCATCGTGCTGGTAGGTAATGTTGAATTCCTTGTCAAATATGGCAGCTGAAGACTTTCGTTTACATGTAATAGACATGCCAATAGCTAAAGTTTAAGCTTCGTATTTTAATCCTTTTCATTGTTGTACATTTCACTCTTTTCTGCCTGTAAGTATGCAGTAAGTAAGCTTATAGTTATAGTCATGGTTTTGATATTTTTCGAATCTACAGTCTTATCAGATCGATTAAATATGTGGTTATAGTTAATATCACACTAAGAAATGCTTCAAAATATTAATAAAGATTGAATTCATTTTCAGGTGGTTTTAGCTGAACAAGGCTTTTAACTACAACAGTAAACTACAACTTTGAGTTAGAAATCAAAGAATGTTATGATGACTGCAATATACTCACAAGGGTTGAACATTTATACACAATGGCCATGAAAACACTTTGGTAGATAGATGCAAAGCAAAGTAAGACATGCAGTTTATTTAATGTCATTGTAGTAAGCTGGAATTCTTAGAAAAATGTTTCATCACTTAAATTATTGTAAGTTCATTATTTAATATTTCATTTTAGGGTTCCAGCTTGGTATTTTCTCTTAGTAACGATTGATCGTAGCTATCGTAGATCGTAGGCGGCCATCTTTGTTTTTGTTAGACAATCGCTGACCCCATGACACATGAACCCTCTCCCTATGGGGGTCCGTTCTGGTCAAAATTATGTTACTTATTTTTTCAATAACTAATGTTAGAATAATTTTTTGGTATTTTATAAATAATTATATGTACTCTACGAATTAATTTTACGTGGTGCTACAATTAATTTTACGTGGTGCTACAATTATTTAGACCTTTTTTTCGTGCATGATTTTCGTTCTTCTACTTTAATTAATTTTTCCTACGCACGAATTAATTTTCCCTATGTTCGAATTAATTTTTCCTATGCACAAATTAATTGCTGCGAGCGAAGCGAGCAGCGAAACTAATCTGGACATGGGCTTCCTGTGTTGTGTGTGGACGCGTTTCACTGGGCTCTTTATTATCCCAGCTTGATTTGAGACTTTGCGAGCGAAGCGAGCAGCGAAACTAATCTGGACATGGGCTTCCTGTGTTGTGTGTTGACGCGTTTCACTGGGCTCTTTATTATCCCAGCTTGATTTGAGACTTTGAGGAATCGATCGAGATGATTTCTGAGTATGACGTCACTGGTCATGACCTCATGGTTATTGCGAAATCCACATCGTACTTATGATCAGCGGTGGTAATAACATGGCCGCTGTGATACAATACGTTCTCCTTGTAGCTATTGGTTGCATTTTACTTTAGTGACACTCGGAAAAGAAAGCGAAAGCTTGACATGTTCATAGCGACTATTAGTCAGGGAGCATGTGTAATCCCGTGGGAATTTTGTGCTGAAAGCAAGCCACCTATCTAGATGTGTTAAGGGGACCCTAAGGAACAAGAAACACGTTGTCGGCAATTTTGTAACTCGTACCGACGGCCGCTACGGAAGTTTTAAAATGTGACGTATATGACCTAGCATGGAAACGAGGCTGGGCCATAAAATGCAATATAACCATCGTTAATGGCAACAAATCGTTCCCGAAATTACTCATACTTTACATATAAGTGTATCTGACACAACTAAGAAACTTTTAAGTAATAAAGCTGGTCACGTGACCATGACAGCATGGAAACGAGGCTGGACCATAAAATGACCTTTAACTTATTTTGAATTGCGTAAAATCTATCCAAATTCACCCAAGTCAATGAAATGTGTAATTGTTACATTACCAGGCCTCGTCCGTGATACAGGTGGTCACGTGATTAGCATGGGAACGAGGCTAAGGTACAGACACTGTTTCGCCATGTATGTGGATTTCATCAAAAAATGATATCACATCATTTCATAGCGTACGACCATTGTCGAACCTTTGTCGTGTCCTTTTTTACAGAAACTTAGACAAATATGTCCATTGAGGATAGTACAGTGAAACATGGTGCCATCCGAGGAAAACATTGATCATGTCACTATAGAGAACGCGTACTGCCCGACAGCTTCCTTGGTGTCAATCGATCTCTGGGCGTGACTTGCGCGCAGAACATGACCCGCACAAAATGGGAGTGATCTTCCTTAAGGTCAATCATTTTGTCATTGGCTATCACTTGTAGAGTCTTCCCCGTAGTGTTCCATGTAAGAAGCGCTTGCGTTTTTTTTATGGGGACCAGATGCTGCATTTTCTCGAGTGGATCCTGTCTTTTACGAATTGACCAAACAACTCGTTTCCAATAGTATTTGGCTCTTTCCTCAGAGAATGGATTCGTGAAGCTTCGGATGGTGACATGACCAACTTCTAAATGTTCTTCTCCAGTGGTGCAACCTTACAGCAGTAGTAAGGTGGTGATGATGTGTCGGTGTCACTGTCTTAGATGAAGTACCCGCCACCTGTTTTGCTTTCTCTGCTAGATTTGCAAGCTCGGGAGCAATCAGGAAGTACTATCTATGCTAAGTAGACGGGAATCATACGGGCATAGGTCAGCCTGTTGCGTGTGAAAAAGTACTTGGTGAATACCTCAAGAGCTTCTCGATTCGAATTGAACCGCTCGGATAAATGATGTCATATATTATTATTATTGACAATCCTCGTGTACTGACTCACAACCTTAATCAATGGAATATTGTCTTTGGCTAGCATCAAACACCTTCATTTTCTCCACGATATGGCATGTACCTTTTCTACTCATTCCTTGGAACCATCGGTGCAAACATCAACAAGCTCAAGACTTTGCCAACTGCTCAAGACACTGCAGTACGAATTCGGATCTTGCTGGGGAAAAAAAAGATTCCTGATACATTACGAACAGTGTCTGTATAGGGTAATCAGGTGAGCAGTCTGCCCTTTCTTTACGTGGTTACTTACCATCAATGATTTGTTTGACCGTTGTTGGACCGTACAGTTCCGATTCTATCCAGCACAAGTCAGTCCAGTCCACTGTTTTCATTGAACGTTCCGATTGTTCGTAGTTGGGCCATTACTATATACAGTTCGCTGGGATGGAGTATAAAATGACTTGGATGTATGTATGTATGGATCCTGTGGCGAGCCATTTGCAGCTTCTTTGCCAGTTTGTAGAGCCCTGTGTCAAGTGAAATGACTGTCTTCCTACTAAGTCGGATCTACCACCTTTGTCTTGATCTTCTGGGCCTGCATTAGAACAGTCAGTAAGGTCTGCCATTCGTTTAGATTAGATTTAGATTTATTTGGAATTAACGTTCTACAGTACAAAGATGAATATTCCATTGACCTGCAAATAGTGTGCTGGTGCAGCAATCAGAGGTGGTGCTCCTACTCGTGTGACAGGCATTGCATTATACTGATCAGTGAGTTGTATCCAGACCACACCGGGATATTTGTACTCTTTGCAGACTGATTCTCCAACTGCCCCTAGAGTGCTCATGATATTCGTCTGTGTTCCTGTCACTACCGTGCTGTCAATTGGAGTTCTGGAGTCAAACTACGCCCGAGAAGCCATGTCAAATATTGCATCCTGACTCTTACCGGAAGTTCATTCTCAGCAAACAGACCAAACCATGGGTAAAGAGGACTGAAGGGCTTTGAAGGAGGCTTAGGGCATTCCAGGAGGCTTGTAATTGACTCAGGAAGCTCTCTAATTGAACGACTCTGGTCTGGGGTATCGACGTTCAAGTCTGGTTTCTTGTCTTCAGGGACACTCCTTTGGTATATAGCCATTACTGTTCCATGGAAGGTGTGTTTCCGGTCAGGAGTCAGTGTCTTCAGCAAAGTTCGCATTGTCGAACGGAAAAAAAGAAGATATGCCTGCCCTCCACTATGTCTGGAGATATATACAGCTAATTCAAAAAACGTTGGCCTATAGGTTTTGTTGCATATTGCATTTTGCATTCCCAGACCGCAGTGCATTATGCATGGAAATGGATGTGTGTTCTTCTATTTTGGGGTTCCAAAACCCACAAATAAATATCAGGGAAGCCCTGACAGTCAACTGACCAAGATCTCAGTTTCGGCAACGCAACGCAAACAAACACATGTATTGGTCAGTCTATAATGCACTTCGGTCTGGAAATGCAATATGCAACAAAACCTAGGACAACGTTTTTTGAATTCGCTGTAAACAACATCATTCTGAACCATACGCTTGAGAACACTTGATTCCGGATCTGCACCTATAGCTCTGAGGATTCTGTTTTTATCAGCCACCATCCCAAAACCGTGCAGCATATTTGTCAACGCTTTACTTTGGACTGCCTTGTGGACAGCTTGGCCAACAGCCAACTGTTGTGGCATTTCATCTGTCGACCACCTAAGAGTTTCTGACTTGTTCTTTATTTGTCGTACTTTGAGCAAGACACATTTTGCGCTTATGCACCTCATCAGACTTCTTTTCAGCTGGAAGTTGTTTGGACCTTGTATGACCCACCTAAAGAAGCTTTACAGTTCCGTTGGCAAATTATGATTGAAAATGTTTTCTAGAGACCCAGTAAACTTCCACTTCTTACAGTTGAGAAACCACTAAATCAGCCCCGCTTTCACGTATTATCAGTTGATCACGTGACTCCCCTAAACCAATATGACGTACCCGATCGCAGTCTAGAATGTACAACTTACGGCCTGGTAGTGTAACAATCACATATGTCATTGATTTGGGTGAATTTGGATACATTTTATGCAATTCAAAATAAGTTATAGGGCATTTTATGGTCCAGCCTCGTTTCCATGTTGTCATGGTCACGTGACCAGCTTTATTACTTAAAAGTTTCTTAGTTGTGTCAGATACACTTATATGTAAAGTATGAGTAATTTCGGGAACGATTTGTTGCCATTAACGATGGTTATATCGCATTTTATGGCCCAGCCTCGTTTCCATGCTGGGCCATATATGTCACATTTTAAAACTTCCGTAGCGGCCGTCGGTACGAGTTACAAAATTGCCGACAACATGTTTCTTGTTCCTTAGGGTACCCTTAACACATCTAGATAGGTGGCTTGCTTTCAGCACAAAATTCCCACGGGACTTTCTTTTACGACATTTGCTCCCTGACTAATACAGTCAGGAATATTTGGCGAGATTGTCTACTATAGCCGTGTACGGGGGGTGATGAAAGTTCGCCGTGATAATGGTGCTAGAACTGATAAACAAACGAATAGCTGGTCATCTACACATCTATATTAAATCTAGATGTTCTTAAGTTTTATTCATCTACTGGTATATGTTCAAGGTAATTTAAATCATGGAGCAGAAGCCGTCAAAGTTCGTTCTACGATGACGGTAAATACATGCGTACTTTATTTCACCTCACATCGACCGTTTCAAGTTCGACTAAAATACTATTGCATCAGTAAATCTTCTCCCTCATATTCTACAGTGTTGAACGTACTAATATTCAAGACTGGCTTTTGATTAAACGTGATGAAAAGGAAGATGTGTGTATTATCAAGCGAAATAAATTCATGATTTATCACTCGACAGAAGCAAATTTGAAGCACAGGGAGCCCAAACATAGAAGTGAACTTTAAAATTATCATATCATTTGCTGAAATGTAGAATGAATGTTCACAGTTACATTTTCCAACTAATTCAACTCGCAGCACTTCACTTTCTATTAGAAACGGCTAGTTTTAAAATTAAAATTAATTTTTAATGCACGAATTATTTAGCAAATCCCATATGGCATTGCGCGCCATTGAGCCACAGGTAGCCCAAACGTAGAATCAGTGGACCGTGACATCATTGAATATTCCGTTGGATTTTCGAATAGTCTCAGGAATGAGCTCTTAGAAAGACTTCAAAGGATATGAGATTCTCAAAAATGTCTTCATATCAGTAGTCTGATAATTAAAGAACACTTTGGTGTAGAAATCTGAGCAAGAAATTGTGGTTTTGAGCGATTCACCCGTTTCAAGCATACATCTTAGGTTTGCAACTCCGGCCAACAAATTTGCACGACCACTGTCGCTAAAAAAAATGATATCTCCAAAACTACATTCTCAAATAAATGATCTTTATAATGAGCTTTTGTACAAATTTTTGGCTCCACTATATGACGAGAAATAATTTTTTGAAGTTATAAGTAACATAATTTTGACCAGAACAGGCCCCCATAGGGAGAGGGTTCATGTGTCATGGGGTCAGCGATTGTCTAATAAAAACAAAGATGGCCGCCTACAATCTACGATAGCTACGATCAATCGTTACTAAGAGAAAATACCAAGCTGAAAATACACAGGTAAATGCTTAAAAAAATATTTTCTGAAAGGTCCAGATGGGGGTCCAGATGGGGGTCCAGATGAAGGTCCAGATGGGGGTCCAGATGGGGGTCCAGAAAGTGGGGTCCAGGGTTTGTCTACACCCCAAACTTAGATATCTCTAAAATTTACATGTAGTGAGACATCGAAATTTTATATGAAAACCTTTGGGAAATTTAGATTTAGAGAGCTGGTAGAAAGGTTTTCATACAAAATTTTGATGTCTCACTACATGTAAATTTTAGAGATATCTAGTTTGTAACTAAAGTATGTACGTATTTAACAGCGAAAAATAAATAAAAATGGTACAGTTCTCAGTGCTTTTTGGTATCTTTTTCGCCTTGCTAGGGGAGGAGGGGACAACTGCCACCCCCCCCCCCCCCCCCCCCCCCCCCCCCCCCCCCTTTCTGCCCCTGTGCTGTGTACGGCCCTGTTTGGTTTAGGGTTTTGTGGTGGGTAAGAAAGGAAGAGATTTCAGAAACCAAACTGAAATGGACTAAAAACATTAAACCAATGGAATCAAACCACAACATATATATTAAGTTTATATGTGAAGAGGGTTTATGTACAGAGAGGGTGTTTATATCAGTACGGGGAGGGTTTATATACAGAGAGGGTGTTTATTATCATTACAGGGAGGGTTTATATACAGAGAGGGTGTTTATATCAGTACAGGGAGTGTTTATATACAGAGAGGGTGTTTATTATCAGTACGGGGAGGGTTTATATACAGAGAGGGTGTTTATATCAGTACGGGGAGGGTTTATGTACAGAGAGGGTGTTTATATCAGTACAGGGAGGGTTTATATACAGAGAGGGTGATTATATCAGTACAGGGAGGGTTTATATACAGAGAGGGTGTTTATATCAGTACGGGGAGGGTTTATATAAGGGGAGGGTTTATAGACGGGGACTGGGGAGGGTTTATATACAGAGAGGGTGTTTATATCAGTACTGGGAGGGTTTATATATGAGGAGGGTTTATAGACGTGGACTGGGGAGGGTTTATAGACGGGGACTGGGAAGGGTTTATATATGGGGAGGGATTATAGACAGGGAGGGTGTTTATATATGGGCAGGGTTTATAGACGGGGACTGGGGAGGGTTTATATACGGGGAGGGTTTATAGACAGGGACTGGGGAGGGTTTATATATGGGGAGGGTTTATATATGGGCAGGGTTTATAGACAGGGACTGGGGAGGGTTTATATACGGGGAGGGTTTATAGACAGGGACTGGGGAGGGTTTATATATGGGGAGGGTTTATATATGGGGAGGGTTTATAGACAGGGACTGGGGAGGGTTTATATATGGGGAGGGTTTATAGACAGGGACTGGGGAGGGTTTATATATGGGCAGGGTTTATAGACGGGGACTGGGGAGGGTTTATATACGGGGAGGGTTTATAGACAGGGACTGGGGAGGGTTTATATATGGGGAGGGTTTATATATGGGGAGGGTTTATAGACAGGGACTGGGGAGGGTTTATATATGGGGAGGGTTTATAGACGGGGACTGGGAAGGGTTTATAGACGGGGACTGGGGAGGGTTTATATATGGGCAGGGTTTATAGACGGGGACTGGCGAGGGTTTATATAAGGGGAGGGTTTATAGACGGGGACTGGGGAGGGTTTATATAAGGGGAGGGTTTATAGACAGGGACTGGGGAGGGTTTATGTAAGGGGAGGGTTTATAGATGGGTACTGGGGAGGGTTTATAGACGGGGACTGGGGAGGGTTTATAGACGGGGACTGGGGAGGGTTTATAGACGGGGACTGGGGAGGGTTTATATAAGGGGAGGGTTTATAGATGGGTACTGGGGAGGGTTTATAGACGGGGACTGGGGAGGGTTTATAGACGGGGACTGGGGAGGGTTTATATAAGGGGAGGGTTTATAGATGGGGACTGGGGAGGGTTTATAGACGGGGACTGGGGAGGGTTTATATAAGGGGAGGGTTCATAGACGGGGACTGGGGAGGGTTTATATATGGGCAGGGTGGTTTATAGATGGGGACTGGGGAGGGTTTATATAAGGGGAGTGTTTATAGACGGGGACTGGGGAGGGTTTATATATGGGGAGGGTTTATAGACGGGGACTGGGGAGGGTTTATATATGAGCAGGGTTTATAGACGGGGACTGGGGAGGGTTTATAATATCAGGGGAGGGTTCATAGACGGGGACTGGGGAGGGTTTATATATGAGCAGGGTTTATAGACGGGGACTGGGAGGGGAGGGTTTATATATAAGGGGAGGGTTTATAGACGGGGACTGGGGAGGGTTTTATATAAGGGGAGGGTTTATAGACGGGGACTGGGAAGGGTTTATATAAGTGGAGGGTTTATAGACGGGGACTGGGGAGGGTTTATATAAGGGGAGGGTTTATAGATGGGGACTGGGAAGAGTTTATATAAGGGGAGGGTTTATAGACGGGGACTGGGGAGGGTTTATATATAAGGGAGGGTTTATAGACGGGGACTGGGGAGGGTTTATAGACGGGGACTGGGAGGGTTTATATAAGGGTTTATATAAGGGGGGGTTTATAGACGGGGACTGGGAAGAGTTTATATAAGGGGAGGGTTTATAGACGGGGACTGGGGAGGGTTTATAGACGGGGACTGGGGAGGGTTTATATAAGGGGAGGGTTTATAGACGGGGACTGGGAAGAGTTTATATAAGGGGAGGGTTTATAGACGGGGACTGGGGAGGGTTTATATATGGGGAGGGTTTATAGACGGGGACTGGGGAGGGTTTATAGACGGGGACTGGGGAGGGTTTATATAAGGGGAGGGTTTATAGACGGGGACTGGGAAGAGTTTATATAAGGGGAGGGTTTATAGACGGGGACTGGGGAGGGTTTATATAAGGGGAGGGTTTATAGACGGGGACTGGGGAGGATTTATATATGGGGAGGGTTTATAGACGGGGACTGGGGAGGGTTTATAGACGGGGACTGGGGAGGGTTTACATAATATATGAGGAGGGTGTTTATAGATCAAAAGCTTCCATCTTAGTTTTGAGGGAGTCTGGGACTTACTGGAAGTAATAATAATAATAATAATAACAATAATAACTTTTAATAATAATGGACTTTTATTTGTATCATTTCGTCACCTAGTGCACCAAACGTAGTACTGACACATGCAGTCATTGAAAGCCTATTTTAATTTTTGTGTCTTTCTGTTTTTACCTTTTTACTCGGGCACTTCGGGAGGAAGACCGAGTTATAAAATGCGCTCGTTTGTTTTTATTTTTCATAGGACATAGAATGCGAAGTATTTGATCGCATCGGTACACCAAATGCGAAGTATTTGATCGTATCGCGTTTCAAGATTACTCAGCAGATAAGGGAGCGAGCTACACTCTGTCCCAATCGGTACATAAAATTTGAAGTATTTGATTGTATAGAGGTTCAAGATTACTGGCGCCAGATTACCCCTCGGTTCGAAGATTAGAAGTGCTGGGTTAGCACTCATCGATTAGAAGTGCTGTGTAGAAGCTTGTGCTGTATCGAGAGAGAAGCAGTTGTGTTAAATATGCAGAAGAGAAATGATATTGTATCGAAGAAGCATGATTGACTGAAAATAGTGCTATTGAAGCCTTTGTAAGCTTAAATATATTTAGCAAAAACAAACGCGCCTTCAATTACAACGAACAACTGAACGAAGGGCGTTATCAGAACCATCTGACCTATGCAACCTCCAAACGTACCAAGTACGTACTGATTCGGATATCAGTTTATCTGTGCTCACCGACACATATAGTCTCCCTCGTCACGCAACTGTCATTGTCATAACGTGCATTGAACGTATATGATCAAAAAACAAGGTCAAGTATTGGAGATTGTCACGGAAGAATGACTCTATAGTCTCTTCTCTTCGTCTGTCAATTTTGAGATAGCTGTGGCTTTGGCATGTTCTACCAATGGTGTGTGTTGGTGAGCAAAGATAGAGATCTACGAATCTACGAGTTTCGTCCAAAGTACGTACTTAGTACGACCTAATGTTGTAAATTCATGCTTGGATGATCGTCACGCAACTGTCATTGTCATAATGCCCGAGTGTACGCTCATTGAGCGTCTTGTTATAAATACTCAAGGACATAACTGCATGCAATGTACACGTACTATTACAATTAGCAACAAACATGGCATAGCGAGGTCATGATAGTTTTTGAGTTCATTTCATTTGCTTTTCAGTCTCGACTGTTTGCATGACTTCTGTACATATAGCTTTCTGTCAATAGATGTAGTTACATCGCTGGTCGTGATATATAACATGATGACTTGTTCTCTCTCGATCCAGCACGAGCTTCTAGTCCTTCTACCACTTCTAGTCGTCGAACGATGAACTAGAATCCTGACCTTTAATGACTTGAAGTTCTACAGTTGCTTTCAAAACTAAGATTCATGCAAGTCTACTTGAGTCCTGTGTGTGGTTTGTTTTCCCTTATCTGCTGAGAAATCTTGAAACTCTATACGATCAAATACATCGCATTCTTTCTTCATTCTTCGCATTTTTTCTTCATTCCGTGACCACGATAAAAAATAAATAAAAAAAATAACAAGAAAGCCCATTTTATAACTCGGGCTTCCTTCGGAAGGGCCCGAGTAATTTGCATGTATTTGCATTGATTTGCAATCTTAGGGGGTGGGGGTGGGGAGGGGATGTAATATGATGCTTGACACATAATACTTTGCGGACCGTGCCCACGCGTTCTGAACAGAAAGAAGACGCCATTATTGGAAGTTTGGAATGAGTTGAGGACTAAGTAAGTATAAATGCTCGTTAATATGAGTAAAATATTGCAGCAAAACGTTTGTTTTATAAGCAGTTTGCTTTGATTTCTTCATCTTTCCGTAAAAACATTATTTGAGTCGATCATTGAACAGCGTCAAGTCTAAATCCAATAGTCAAGTCTGTTTAGCGTCGTTTATCAATGGATAGTTTTGGCTTGACTGGACTGTATTCAAGTAATTGTATTCTTAGCTTTTCATTGACATTGAGAGTTGAACCTCTGATTCCACGGAGGCATTTATCTTGAATGGTAACGAGTAATACGGCCAAGTGATTGTTTATACAGTAGTTCATTGTTTGTAACCACTCCCGACGTAATCAATCAATCGAACGTTCGATTATTATTCCATCGAATCCAATCGAATGAAATCGAATTCACAAAAAAATTGGAGCCAATCGAACATTCGATTACGTTCGATTGGGCCATTGCATTTTTAACCCCCCACCCTGTTGAGGAAATGTATTTTATCAAGACCCACTAAGGCTAAGAACAGACGTCGAATTATTCATGTACCGTTCCTAATTCATATTTAGATCGACCCAAATCAACAGAAGTCCGCCTGTTGATTCAGACGTCGTTCTTAATTAGTCGTTCCAAATATTCACGCCACTCCATTACACAGGAAGCCCAAGTTTCAGTATCTCAGAAGGTCACTTAGGGTGCGTTCGATTGACTCTATTCCAGAATAGGAATACACGGAATAAGCACTTGGATGTTTTTATTTCAGCACATTTAAAACTGTTCCTTGTAACTTTATTACTCGGACACTTCCGGAGGAAGTCCGAGTTATAAAATGGGCATTCTTTTTTACTCGGGCCCAGGCCGTAGGCCGCCCGAGTTAGAAAATGCGTTTTTCGGTAGTAGTAGTTTTCTTCGGCTCAAGAATGACGAAAGTATGCGACGTATTTAATCGTATCGAGTTTCAAGATTACTCAGCAGATAAGAACAAACCACACACACAGGACTAAAGTAGATTATGAATCTTAGTTTTGAAAGCAACATGTCGTTAATAATCCGTTACTGAGCAGCTTCGTATTATGTCTCTGAAGCTAGAGAGCAAGGGTTTGATTTTTCAGTAGATTTTGTTTAGATAGCTAATATCACTTTGCTTGCTGCCTGACTGTCGTAACGCGAGGGCGTTATCCGAACCATCTGACCTATGCAACCTCAAGACGTATCATGTTCGTACTCATCCGACTCATAGTCTCCCTCGTCACTCAACTGTCACTGATTGTCATGACGTCAGAGAAATGATATTGTATTGAAGAAGATGTCCTTGTTTTATTCGACCTTCGAACCGTAACTCGAACCCGAACTCGAACTCGATTCCAAACTCGACGTTTCGGGATCTGAAGCTAGAGAGGGGGCCTTTACACGAACTCATCAAAATCAAATCAATTGAACTCAAAGTCAAAAGGTAATCAAATGAACTCAAAGTCAAAGGCAAATCAAATGAACTCGACACATACATGTATATACAGTCTCCCTCGTCACACAACTGTCAGTCATTGTCAGGTCTCTCCTCACGCAACTGACATTGTCCTTGTCATAAGCCCGAGTGTACGCTCATTGAGCGTCTTGTTATTCTTCATAGTACACAGAATGCGAAGTATGTGATCGTATCGGTCAGGAATGTCTGTTTCAGGTTTTCGATTGGCTGAAAACTGGGGCGATGATATCCGAACACGTAATGAAGTAATTCTATGCTCAAACGGGTCAAATAGTTCGCTCTTGGGTCATCGTTAAAACTCATCGCGTTCCATGCACGACTACCGATCAACTAGAAGTGCTGTGTCGAGAAAGAAGCAGTTGAGATCTCGAGTGTTTTTGAAAGGTCCGGTCCAGGAACTCATCAATCTTGAATATAATTGTTTTAAGTGCTGCTAAACTGAATAGTGTTGTATTTCAAAGAGATAGTCTGGGTTTCATGTTTCATAATGGAGTGCATCATGTACCGCAACAACGTCAACAAGCTTGATTAAAATATATCTGAAGCCGGCGGCTCGGATCTTTATGGCCGATAAAACACGGGCTTTAAACACGCTCATTTCACATACAAAAGCATACGCCGATTCGTGTGGGCTCACTCTGAAAGATGTCGTTTCATTTATAACAAAAACAAACGCGCCTTCATTACAACAAACGAAAAACTTTATCAGAACCATCTGACCATATGCATGAATATGCAACCTCAACTGGACGTTCGAAGTATACGTACGTATACTGAAGACAGACGATTCGGAGATCTTTATCTATCCTCACCGACACATAGTCTCCCTAGTCACGCAACTGTCATTGTCATTGTCATAAATGTCCGAGTGTACGCTCATTGAGCGTCTTGTTATGATACAACAAGGAATCGTTTCATTTTAGAGTGGACAGTAGCTGCGCGACAGCGAGTTAGGGATGTTATTCCGTGTATTCCTATTCTGGAATATGGTCAATCGAACGCACCCTTAGAGGAAAATCGAAATTTGCTAAATCAAAATAACGTATTATGGAACTTGTTGCGTGTTTTTAATATGATTTCTAGCTTCAATATCTTCAGTGATTTTGGGGAGTTTGGACGTGTTTTAGAATGTTTTATCGTCCTTTGAACTTGACCCTCTGAAGGGGACAATTTCATTAAATTCCCGACAATTTCTAATTTTCGATATACAAGCCGCCATGTTTACATTCAAACTGAACGCAGATGCGCCTGTGTTTTCCGAAAAAAACGCTGGAATGCGATAATCTGGAGCTTTTTGAATAATAAATTATGCGTGAAAGTACATGAAAAGAACGGCGTCTGAATCAAAAGCCGTTCTGCAGCCGCACTTACAACTCACGGATACATTTAAATACATTATAATAACTTATGCATTTGGAACGGCCCTTGGACAGCACGCCGTTTGTCTCGGACTCGACCCATAGGCGTATTATTCGGCTTACCCAGGCGTGCGGTACGCCTGAGCCGTTCCAAATTAAATAGACCGTTCCAATTCGAACAGACGCCGTTCTTTTCATGTACTTTATTGCAACAATTAGGAACGGTACATGAATAATTCGACGTCTGTTCTTAGCCTTAGTCACTAGTTCACCTTCTATATGTAACCATAAACCTGGGGTAAGTTCAAACTCAAGCTGAACCCAAATGAAGTATATTCAGGCCATTTACCCTTGATGCTCTCAGGACCACCCCCCTGGAATTCCATAAGACTTTTACATCCCCCTCTCCCTGGAATTTCCATATGTCCTCAACAGGGGGAGGTGTGGATTAAAAATGCAATGGCCCAATTTGTAATTGCAGCATGTGGACAGAACGTTTGTTTTTAGAGGGCCGTAAGTTAGAAAACTGTAAATGGTTAGTACGTCTCCCTCCTTAAACAAGATGCTCAATGAGCGTATACTCGGGCATTATGACAATGACAGTTGCGTGACGAGGGAGACTTAGGAGTAATCTGGCGCCAGTAATTTTGAAACTCTGTACGATCAAATACTTCGCATTTTATGTTCCGATACGATCTAATCGACCGCGTTTGCAGCCAATCGAAACCCTGAAACATACATTCCTGTTTAAATGAGAGAGGGATAAATAACTCTACCACTAGGGTCTTCGTAGCAGGTGTATCAACCTACTGCCTATATATCTATAGATACATGTATACACCTATTTCAAAAACCGTTGTTGCATTCAAAGCAACAAGCATCGAGCCAAGACTGAAGTGAATGCTGGTTTTGTGTTGGCAAATTATCCAAATCAGACCTATTTTCTATGGAACGAAGTGTGATATGCAAACAAGCAGCATGTGAAAATGTTCACATTTTGTAATTAGTCCTTATAGAAACAATTGTCAGCACATAACCAGCATTCACTTCGGTCTTGGCTTGATGCTTGTTGTTTTGAATGTGACAATGTTTTTTGAAATAGGTGTACAATGTAGATGTATCTTGCCTGTGGCTCGGTTTTACACACCAGCTCCCAATTAATTTCTCCCAAACTCCCTCGTGTTTGCATCAGGCTATGCAAGCATGGACAACGTTTTATATTTCTTACCACTGATTTCATTGATACGTACCCGACAGAGAAAAGTTCCTGGTGCGAGTTTGTCAATTCTCTTCCATCAATTAATCAAACATATTTGGTGAGACTACCAATTACAATGTACAACCAAGGAACTTGTCTCAAGAAGCATTTGTATGATTGACAGAAAAGTGTCTTACCGTAAATGCTCGATTTAGCGCCCTGGGTCCGGTTGTTCGAAAGCGGGTTAATGCTAACCTGGGGTTAATTTCGCTAACCTGGGGTTAATTTCACTAACCTGGGGTTAATTTCGCTAACCTACATGTAGGGTTAATTCTTAAGATTTTACCCTAGGTTAGCCATATTTAACCCTGGGTTAGTGCTAACCCACTTTCGAACAACCGGACCCTGGGTGCTTATAATTTTATTTAAACCCCTAGGGGGAGGCGCTTATTCGAGGGGGGCGCTCATTGGAAGCAGGGCACTTGTTTCTTTTCTCAGATGTTGAACTCAATGTTTTCTTTATGTATACGGTACTGTAACATACATACAAAATGTATATAGCTAATTGCATAATCGTTGTCGGGTTGAAAATCATAAATCATAGAAGCTGAGACCGCAAGGATGGATGGGAAATCAGTTCATGACCCGCATTACATGCAGATATATTCAATGTTCTCGTAGTTTTGAAGGTATATGAGCTATTTAACTATAAAGATCCTACAAGTCTGGATAAAAAAACTAGGTCAATGATGTGACAGTGTTATTTGAGAGTTTTAATTTCCCACAATTCCTTTTGGTCATAGCTTTCATGATTTTCAACCCGACAACGATTATGCAATTAGCGATATATACAGTGAATAAAAATAGTAAACAGGTACCATGCGGTACTTAAATGGTAAACTGTATACTGGTATACTGTAAATATACGGCATTGACATATGGTATACCGTGTTTCTGTTTATTATTGGTAGAGTTTTATTTTATTAAATAATACAAGAGAGTTGTTTCTGCATTTTAGGGGGAGGGGGGTACTTATTGGAAGGAGGGGGGCGCTTATTGAAAGGGGGCGCTAATAATTTTGTTTAGACCTCTAGGGGGGTGCTTATTCGAGGGGGGCACTTATTGGAAGCAGGGCGCTTAATCGAGCTTTAACGGTATTAATATTGTTTTTGTGTTTAATTTCAGGAAGGAGTTATTCAAACAAGTAACAAGTTAAACAAGATCACTAAGTGGAACATGAAGACTTATAGCACAGTTGCCATACAAACTGACATCAATGGTGTTGACGACAATGAAGAATTAGCTGCTCTATTTGCTAAAGCTCTGGATCTTTGTAACAAGACTGACACCTCCCACGCAGACTCTTCATCTTCAAATATTCAGTACCACTTCTCATCTGACAATGTTACGTATTGCGTAACTAATGTAGAGAGTATTGACTTACAGCCTATTCCATTACTAGAGATAGGTGAGAATGACGGTGTGAGTATGAAGGCTATTTTAACACAAATCAACCAGGAGAATGATGGTGATGATGTCAGTGATGATACTGAAGATTTTGTACCTGATGATGTTGCAAGTGAATCAGATAATGAAGATGATGATGTCAGTGATGACACTGATGATTTTGAATTACCTGATGATGTTGCAAATGAATCAGATGAATCATCAATCAATTCTGATCAAGATGTGACAAAACACTCCAAAAAAAAGAAGAAATGTCCTGTATGTGGCAAGCTGTATATAAGTGAAGGCCCCTACAATAGGCACATAAAAACACATGAAAAAGAAGGAAATCCTGATACAGAAGTGGAAAATGGAACAGAAAAGCACACTAAAGCAAAGAGAGAATGTACACATTGTGGTAAAATGTACTCAAGTCAGTCAGCACTTAACAGACATTTAAAGAAGCTCAAAGAAAAGAAGGCTAGCAATAAATCAGTTGACAAAACTCAGATGGCAGGGACCTCAACAGTTGAAGGAGAAACCACAGGAGACCAAGGTAAAGTGGTGGCTAAGGAAAAGATAAGACAACCTAGAAAGAAAGTTGAACTGGTGTGTACACATTGCGAGGAGGTCTTCACTAACAAACGCAAATATAAAAGGCATGTGAGAAGTCACACTGTTAACAAAAACCAACAACATATTTGCCCTTACTGTAACAAAGAGTTTAAAACTGCAACAGCGCTCAAACTGCATGTCAGAACCCACACCAAGGAAAAACCATTACAGTGTCAGCACTGCGATAAGGCATTTGCAACTCCTGGAAATCTGAGAATACATACAAAGAGACATTTGGGTGATAAACAGTACAAGTGCACTTTCTGTGAGAAGTCATTTGTAAAGAAATGGGGTCTTGTAGAGCACCTGCGAATACACACTGGAGAAAGACCGTATAAATGTGAAATTTGTGATAAGGCATTTCGATTTAAAAATGTTTTAAAGAGTCACAAAACCCTACATACTGGAGTTCGACCATATATTTGTGAGGTATGTGGACAAGGATTTGTCAGAAATGTAATCCTTGAAATGCATATGAGAAGCCACACTGGTGAGAAGCCCTACGAGTGTACATACTGTGGGAAGACATTTCAAAACGGTCCTAATTGGAAAATACATGAGAAAAAACATATGGCTGCTGCTGCTGCCGCCGCCGCCGCCGCCGCTGCTGATGATACTGCAGCAGCTGAAGCTGTGTGACAGTCATGCTACACTTGGGTTATGTCTTCATGATATACACTCACGAATTAGATTGCTTACTATTAACCTTTATGTAATTTACATTAATTAAATTACAGTGTGTGACTATTTAATGTTACAGTCCACTCCTGTAAGCGACCAGCTCCCTAAGCGACCACCTTTACAAAACCCCGCTAAGCATCCTAGTCAAACACTATTGAAAATCTCCCATTTATATAAGTGAGGTCTTTTATAAGTCACTATTTTATAGGACAAATGGCTTTAAAAATAACTGTTAACTGACAAATAAAACTCAACTGACAACTGATAATCGAAGTATCAAACACATTCAATTGTTCAAACCAGGATATGCATGGCCAGTTTTAAAATAGTTAAGTAACGAAATTAACTGACAAATGACCAAATATTTGACTGACAATTAACTGACATACAGAACCCCCCACCCCCCCCCCCCCCCCCATTCAAACCCTCTTTTAAGTCACTCTTTTAAGCACCCACTTTTTTAAGCACCCATTTCATTTCCATGTCAATGCTCTATAGCTATTGAAATCTAAATACAACAGACAAAGAACTGTATTCCCAAAAGATTTGAAATGGGTCAAAGAATGTGAACAGTGCGACTTAATTAGCCGATTTGGTCTATTGAAATTTTCATTTGTTTTTCCTCTCTGGTAAGCAACCACATGCAATAACAACAATGTGGCTAAATTATAGAATATACGCAGCCACTGATTTGAATAACAAAAGAACCTATTGTTGTATTGCTTCGTCCTGTTACTGTATTGTTTGTAGAAAAGTTATGACCATGTTGTGATACTACAAGTACTGTCAATATAAAGTAATAATATAATTTAAGTAAAGCTGTAATGCCAGGTATATAGTTCATGTTAGTACCATTGGGGTTCCTGTGGTGGCTATTGGGATTCCTGTGGTGACTGCTCTCATATGCGACCACGTTTTTCAATTCCTGAGGTTTTCCTGATGTGGTCGCTAATTACGAGAGAGTCGACTGTTAAGCAGATTAAGCATTTTAGAAATACATGGAGGTAATTATAAAAGGGTAAGGGTTTGGACCTTGCAGTTGAGTCTCAGTCCCCCTATCAAACTTTGTTGAGTACTATTTTTTTTTTTTGCTCTGATAGGTACTGTAACTCCCCCCTTGAATTTTGGGTTATGCATGGCCCTGCCCTTCCTACACCCTGGGCTAATATTGAATGATGAAGGATAGTGTGATGAAGGATTGATCATTGTGTGGCCTTTAATTAGCTTTGCCGAGCGATGAAAAATCCTTTATCACATGACCAATTTATCCAGAAGGTACATCACTATCACTTCAAAATTGCAAAACATGTTTAGAAAATTATCTACAAACGCCACACAAACTTTGGCACAAAACTGCTTGTCTTTTATGTTACACAGTATAAATTCCAAATAGTTTGATTCTTCTGAAATAAGATGGGCCTCTAATTACAGAAGTGTGAGAAGAAAAAAAACAAGGTTAATTTGGGGGTGGGGAGGGAGGGAGTGTGTAATGTGATGCTTGACCCATAATACTTTGCGGACCGTGCCCACGCGTTCTGAATAGAAAGAAGACGCCATTATTGGAAGTTTGAATGAGTTGAGGAGTCATTGGATGTTATTACGTACATTGAAAACCTAAGTAAGTATAAAAGCTCGTGGAAATGAGTAAAATATATCCGCAAAACGTTTGTTTTATAAGCAGTTTGTTTTGATTTCTTCATGTTTCCGTAAAACATTATTTGAGTCGATCATTGAACAGCGTCAAGTCTAAATCCAATAGTCAAGTCCGTTTAGCGTCGTTTATCAATGGATAGTTTTGGCTTGACTGGACTGTATTCAAGTAATTGTATTCTTAGCTTTTCATTGACATTGAGAGTTGAACCTCTGATTCCACGGAAGCATTTATCTTGAATGGTAACGGGCAAGTGATTGTTTATAACAAGTCCAGACGTACAATGTAATCAATCAATTAAACGTTCGATCGAAATCGAACGTTCGATTATTATTCCATCGAATGAAATCGATTTCACAAAAAAATTGGAGCCATTCGAACACGTTCCTTTGGGCCATTGTATTTTTAATCCGTAACCCCCTGATTTTGATTGATTTAATTTATTAGAAAAGTTTCCAGTTATTTACATAAGTAAGGCCAAAGCCAGAGGCTTAAATGGCTTATGTCAGCAGAATATTGAGGACATGTTATTTATCAAGACCCACTAAGTCACCTGCCTCGAACCCAGTCGCTTCTTTGGAGGGGAAGGGGAGGGGGGACGAGAAAGTGAAAAGGAGGCACGCAAGGAGCACGGGAAAGAAGAAAGATGGGAAGCGCCTGGCAGATAATGAATCCAACATGGCCAACTTAAATTTATGCAAAAATATTCAAAATCGTAATTCACTCAAAAGCGATAGATCAGTTCATGAAGCGTTCCACAAACTCGACTGTGGTGAACTCTTGTTTTATTTGAAAGGCATGGAATGGGGAGCGTTTATATACACTGAAACTGAGAACAACTGTTGCTGAACACTACACAACAGTCTTCAAACGCCAAAAGGCTAGAATAATAAAGTCAAAGTATCGGTGTTGTCAAACATCTATTATTGCATCCGTCAAGGGATGATTTCTTCTATAAAATCAACGGTGAACTTACACTACCAAAACCTCCAACCCAACCCAAGTTATATTGGGTTGGTAGGGGTGGTGATTGAATTAATTATAGATTAGGAGTATATACTTTTTATAATATTATATTTTAGATTTTTTAGCACGTGCACGTTCTCACGAGTTTTATTGTAAGCTCTTTTGTGTTCTACGTGAATAAATAAATTATTATTATTATTATTAGTTCACTAAGCGAGGAATTCAGGTCATCGACGTTTTCTTCGCCACCTTCAGCCATATTTAGCTTATTAAGAGAGGATGTCCGTAAGAACCGAGAATCTCCCGACAGTTCAAAAAAATCGAATTTTCTTTTCTTTCGCCATATCATTCCTTTCGATGATCTCTTTTAGGGAAAAATACTAAAAAGTTCCAGCGATTTTTATTCTAGGAGAAATTTGCAGTTTTTAAAAACCCGCCTGACGACTGAAGATTTTCGGCTAAATTATGAGCCAACTTTGAACGGTCGGTGTGTGTTCACCTCTAGCTCTACAACAACGACATCCATCAACAGTAATAAACGTTTCTTGGTCTTTTCTACTGTACTATTTATTTTTCTGTAACTTTTGTAGTAATTTTTCAAATTTGGTTTTAAACAGGTATACAGAGCGCCATAAACGGGACGTTGAAATATAGGCAATGTTTGAGGTACGAAAACGGAATCTGGTATATACATTTTTGGAGGAAAACGCCACGGTCCAGTAAGCTTCACTTTTGCTCTTTCAGTTTAGAAAGTTTTCGAGCTTGGGATTCAATGTAGCATTTTTGAGAAATAAAACTATTATGGTTGGGACTGCCAAAATTAGCATTAATTTCGACCTGTCACGTTCATTTTTGTCATTAAAACACAAAACGTAATGCCAAAACACGAGTATATTGCACTTTTAGTTGATTGCTGCTGATGGAAAACAATCTTCGAGTCAATAGAAATGATTTTCAACAATATTTGAGCTTCGACGGTCGTAAATAACTCTCGCAAAAGTCAAAATTAGCATAGATCGTCGATCAGATAACAGTATCTCACAGAAAAAAATACGAATTTTGTCTAAACGACGATAAAACAAAATTCCATTCTTTCAAGCAAATATATATTCTGTTTAGTTTGATATTTTATGATTAAAACTGTTATTTCATGCCGCAAAAATGTTATTCGAAGTGCAGTAGCGTGACTTGTAGCAGTTACATTGCGTTACATAATTGGCGTGTCAGCAAAGTGGAACATCCAGTCAAAATATCCAAACTCTTCATCAATAAGCGCCAGTTTTAACTAGAAATCAGTTTAATTGTTTGTAAATCTTATTTGGAGCAAATTCTAAGCATTTCAGAGTGAAGAACCACAATTTTCCAGACTACGGTGTTTATTTGATCAATGAATATGCTAATTTTCAATATTTTAGGAGTTCAATGTGGCTGAAATAGCTCAAGTATGGTTGAAAATCATTCCTATTCACTCCAAGATTGTTATCCGTTGGCAGTGATCAACTAAAAGTGCAATATACTCGTGTTTTGGCATTACGTTTTGTGTTTTAATGACAAAAATGAACGTGACAGGTCGAAATTAATGCTAATTTTGGCAGTCCCAACCATAATAGTTTTATTTCTCAAAAATGCTACATTGAATTCCCAAGCTCGAAACTTTCTAAACTGAAAGAGCAAAAGTGAAGCTTACTGGACCGTGGCGTTTTCCTCCAAAAATGTATATACCAGATTCCGTTTTCGTACCTCAAACATTGCCTATATTTCAACGTCCCGTTTATGGCGCTCTGTATACCTGTTTAAAACCAAATTTGAAACATTACTACAAAAGATACAGAAAAATAAATAGTACAGTAGAAAAGACCAAGAACCGTTTATTACTGTTGATGGATGTCGTTGTTGTAGAGCTAGAGGTGAACATACACCGATCGTTCAAAGTTGGCTCATAATTTAGCCGAAAATTTTCAGTCGTCAGGCGGGTTTTTAAAAATTGCAAATTTCTCCTAAAATAAAAATCGCTGGAACTTTTTAGTATTTTTCCCTAAAAGAGATCATCGAAAGGAATGATATGGCGAAAGAAAAGAAAATTCGATTTTTTTGAACTGTCGGGAGATTCTCGGTTCTTACGGACATCCTCTCTTAAGGCTTTAAATTCATCATTTAGTGCGATTTTTGAGAAATCGATAACAGCGATACAGATGTCGACCACGATCTGCCAGGTGCTTCTCTTCCTCTCTTCTCCCTTCCCTTCCCTTGCGATCCCCTCTAATCCCTTCCCTTGATACTTAAATGCTCCCCAGTTCTTTTTGCTTTGTCATACCCCCTCCCCTTCCGTCGTCCCCCTCCCCCTCCGAAGAAGCGACTGGGTTCAAGGCAGATAAGTCACTAGTTCACCTTCTACATGTAACCATAAACAACTTGGGGTATGAAGTTCAAACTCAAACTGAACCCAAATCAAGCATATTCTGGCCATTTACTCTTGATGCTCTGAATAATATGATTTTTGTGTTTAATTTCAGGAAGGTGTTATTCATACAAGCAACAAGTTACACAAGATCACTAAGTGGAACATGAAGACTTATAGCACAGTTGCCATACAAACTGACATCAATGGTGTTGACAACAATGAAGAATTAGCTGCTCTATTTGCTAAAGCTCTGGATCTTTGTAACAAGACTGACACCTCCCATGCAGACTCTTCATCTTCAAATATTCAGTACTTCTCATCTGACAATGTTACGTATTGCGTAACTAATGTAGAGAGTATTGACTTACAGCCTGTTCCATTACTAGAGATAGGTGAGAATGGCAGTTTAGGGAGTATGAAGGCTATTTTAACACAAATCAACCAGGAAAATAAAGGTGATGATGCCAGTGATAACACTGAAGATTTTGAAAGGCCTGATGATGATGTTGCAAATGAGTCAGACAATGAAGATGATGATGTCAGTGATGACACTGATGATTTTGAATTACCTGATGATGTTGCAAATGAATCAGATGAATCATCAATCAATTCTGATCAAGATGTGACAAAACACTCCAAAAAAAAGAAGAAATGTCTTGTATGTGGCAAGATGTATATAAGTGAAGGCCCCTACAATAGGCACATGAAAACACATGAAAATGATGGAAATCCTGATGCCGAAGTGGAAAATGGAACAGAAAAGCACACTACAGCAAAGAGAGAATGTACACATTGTGGTAAAATGTACTCAAGTCAGTCAGCACTTAACAGACATTTAAAGAAGCTCAAAGAAAAGAAGGCCATCGGTGAAACTGTTGACAAAACTCAGATGGCAGGGACCTCAACTGTTGAAGGAGAAACCACAGGAGACCAAGGTAAAGTGGTTGCTAAGGAAAAGATAAGACAACCTAGAAAGAAAGTTGAACTGGTGTGTACACATTGCGAGGAGGTCTTCACTAACAAACGCAAATATAAAAGGCATGTGAGAAGTCACACTGTTAACAAAAACCAACAACATATTTGCCCTTACTGTAACAAAGACTGCCAGGCTTCAACGGCGCTTAAAAGGCACGTCAGAACCCATACCAAGGAAAAACCATTCCAGTGTCAGAACTGCGATAAGGCATTTGCAACTGCTGATAGTCTAAAAGTACATACAAGGAGACATTTTGGTGATAAACCATACAAGTGTACTTTCTGTGACAAGTCATTTGTAAAGAAATGGGGTCGTGATGAACACCTGCGAATACACACTGGAGAAAGACCATATAAATGTGAAATTTGTGATAAGGCTTTTCGATTTAGAAATGTTTTAAAGAGTCACAAAACCCTACATACTGGAGTTCGACCATATATTTGTGAGATATGTGGACAAGGATTTGTCAAGAATGTAATCCTTGAAATGCATATGAGAAGCCACACTGGTGAGAAGCCCTACGAGTGTACATACTGTGGGAAGACATTTCAAAATGGTCCTAATTGGAAAATACATGAGAAAAAACATATGGCTGCTGCTGCCGCTGCTGTTACTGCTGATGCTACTGCAGCAGCTGAAGCTGTGTGACAGTCGTGCTACACTTGCGTGTCTATCTATTTAGCTGAATACAAATGTAGGCAACGACAAAAGATAAGACGATGGGGTGGGTTTAGACTCCAGCGTACATGTATCATTTAGTTGTCTTCCGTACTTCTCTCATGTAAGTACATGTACTAATAATTAATCATAAGGAAACACAAAAGAAATCATAACCGTGAAGAAAGTTGTCTGATACAAAGTGAAATGTACAGTGGTTTTCGCAAGGAAAATGATTTGTACCTTCAAAACTTTTATAAACAACGACATTATTTTAATGATTATACAAATTACTGTTTGTTGGATAAGTAGTTTACAGCAATTGTGGCGTGTTGTATTCTAATACGTACAACACTGCTGCTCATGTTGTAAACACATACGTTTAGTGAGTGAACGCCATGTTTACCCTTGAGTGCTTTACCAAGATACAAATCATAAAACAAAGGGGGGGTCATGCAGATGTTTTGCAGGGGCCCTAATTTTTTTTGGAGGATATGAAGGGGGGAGGGGGTTGGGTTATTAATTTTTTGTGTGGTTAAAAGGGGGGCCTTTAAATTTTTTACTACACATTAGGGGACTCTGAAAATTTCATGTTTTCAAATTCAACATCTTCATGCCCCCCTTGTCATATTAAATGAACCTTCCCTAAGGAAACAATAGTTTTTTGTGTGCTTTGTATCTTGGTAAAGCACTCGATGATAAACATGGCATATACTGTAAGTAACATCTTTATTTCCACAATTAGCTCAGCACAATAGCAAGGCTTATAAACCTGTGGCCCTCAAATACTAATATATAGTTACATATACAGCTATTTCAAAAAAGGTTGGTGAAGGTTTTGTTGCATCGATCTTGCATCTTGCATACCAAGCCCGAAATGTATTGTGGATCATATGTGAATAATGTCAGCATGCACATACAGGAGAAAATATGCCGGCTTTGTGAAGACAAAGTTTGGGAAAATTGTGACCTTTCGCTGACTCCATTCACCTCGCCCATAGTGCATTTTGGGCTTGGTATGCAAGGTGCAACAAAACCTTCACCAACCTTTTTTGTAATACATGTAGCTGTATATTATACACCTGTTTTCAAAAAGTTGTCCTTTTACATAATAGTAAATAGTAAAAATTAAGGAATTGATTACAGAAACAATGACCCTGAGTTCAGCTCGAGTGCATTTCTTTTGTTTCTCTAATTAATTCCTTTTTACTACTTTGTATTTTGTAAAAGGACAACATTTCTGAAAACTGGTGTAAATTGATAGCCAATTTGATATAGGCAGATTGTCGTACATCACAATAGCTGATATTGAAGTTACACTCCAATGACTCTGAACAACGGTTTCAAGTCGAAGCTATCTGGTCAGAAGTACAAGAAATGTACAGAAACTGACCCAATAGCCTCAGCTTGAAACCTTTGTTCAGAGTCATTGGAGTGTATAACTTCAATAGCAGCTATTAAATGAATTGAAATGAATAAGTAAATATTGACAGATACAACAGTAGGTGGTGCTAATGATATCCTTGTGTTTTTATCTATTATGATTAGTAAATTTCATAAAATTATTGTAGCATAATTTGATAATATTGCAGTTCATATTGAGTTCTTATATAGAGCGCAGTCATTATATCCGTGAAACCAATTCAAAGAAGTATTTATAGACAAGAAGGTGATATCATTGAACCATAGAGTGCAGACACTAAAACCGTGCAACAGTACAAACTATTTAGTGTTAAATAGCATCAATGGAACAATAGAAAACAAGACATTGCACTATGCACTATTTCATGGTTTTAGTGTTTGCACTCTAACATTCCTCACGGCTTCTTTTATTGTTCTTATGGTGAAATTAGTTTCTACTTAGAGTGCAAACCATATGTCCGTGAAATAGTACTATTACTAAATAGTACTAAATAGTGTTATCTATTGTTTTTTATTGTTTCATCAGTGCTATTTAGTACTAATTAGTTAGTACTGTTTCACGGACATATGGTTTGTTCTCTAGTTGATAGTTTGATGGTAGTAAGTACTATTTTATGTTTGTTTCATGGATATAATAACTGAGCAGTTGTAAATATATATAGTTAGCTTCTAATTATTTTGTAGACATTTAACCTCATTAAATAAAGTTGTTATTATAGTTGTTATTATTGTAGCCCAAAAGCCCCTTCAGGGAGCTTCGATAAAAATATGTATGTGTGTTTGAATTGCTGTTGAACATGTAGAAAGTAAATGTGTAGAGTCATGTACCATATTCATACTCTACAGTATAATAAAAAGATGATCTACAAAATTATTTATATTTCACGGGTTTTTCTGTAAGAGTTACAGAAACTACATACGGTATATATATCCATAACTTCCTGCACAATTGACGACTCTTAAATAATATTCATATGTGGGCTTAGCCTCACTTCCGAGATAGAAAACAAAAGCAGAAATTAGAATAACAAAACAACAATAGTCCCTTTTCGCGTTCACAGATCCTGTTGTAAAACCGCTGTACTTATTGACATCAGATGCATTTGTACAGGGTTAGCCTCGAGTCAGTGTAAATTATTCACAAATATCAACAAGAACACGAAAAAAATGTTGACATGAAACAATAGAAACATTTTTGAATTGCACGGACTGTTTTCTGAATCGAGGCTAAGCCTTTTGTCAAGGACAGCGGTCATCTCTGGACAATGCGAAACTGGAGTATTCCCGGATTCGAAAGCCCAAGTGATAAACGTGCCCAGGATGCAAGGTAAATAATTAATCAATTAATGTTTAATATCACTGTCAACTACAACATTGGGTGAAGAATGTCGACAGCAATTGACCATGACAAGAGTATATAAAAGACATGCACCATTTCATCAGACTTTGCATGCTCGACCACTGGATCCTCGAGCATGCATGCAGACTTTGCTGAAATATGAATTTTTAGAGTCTGATAAAATATACCCTTATGTTTTGGTTAATTGGTTTGATCATCATGTCATTCATTTTTTCATCTGGGCATCATATTCATATATGAGTGTAATAATAATTTATTGTTATTGGGTCCTCGCTATGATAATATATTTTATTAACATTGTAAAAAGCATTGAGACTTGGGGTTAATGCGTTTTTAAGAAATAAAAATTAATTAATTAAAATAAATAATAATTAAAATATATTAGCATAGCGAGGACCCAAGAATTAGGGGGCACCAGAATAAAAAAGTAAGCAAACAAAAAGAAACAAATATCTTTACCAATAATTTAGGGGGGCATGTGCCCCTGTGCCCCACCCTCCCTGCACTAATGATGTCATTGATATACTTGATTCATGGTACGTGGGGATGGTCATTGAAAATTTTGAAACTAATCCCTAAATTAAAGATATCAGTTTCTCAACTTTGTGGGTGTGACAACATAATCCTTAATTACCCCCAAAAGGTACCAATTCTAAATGTAAACAAGAGGCTCTAATGTGTTCACTGCATGGCGGGCTTCAGCAGCTACATGTATGAGCCTTCGGTTTCCTCAGCAGCATAGAGCGCATGCGCCTTGCAGATTGATGTTTTGTGGCCATATATGTAAACAAGCCCAGTTTTTAACTAGGTAATATGCCACAGGCACAAATTAAGACCTTTATTCAAGATGGCATCCTCAAGGACTGCCATGTACCACAGGGTACCCAATACCTAATACATGTACATCATGTGACACCCGCCGAGTAATTAATTTCCTGTTATATTTACAGGCAGAGCTGAGCAAACTAATCAATAAAATTCCAATCCTTTTGAAACTGATGAATGCTTATAATCCTGCAAAAATATCATTTTAATATCTTAATTAACTGGCTCTGTTTACAAAAAATACAGGGCCGGGCCGGTTGTTCGAAAGGTGATTAGTGCTAATCCTGGATCAGCGTCAATAGTTTTCTTAAGATTTAATCCTGGATTGGTGCTAATCGCTTTTCGAACAACTGGGCCCAGGTGAATATATATACTTTAGGTATACTTTATATATGCATGACAATTGTAATTAAATTACATCATAAACTATTTAAATTAAATTAATGGGCTTGTAACACCTGCCACGTGACTTTTTAAATTTTCACCGAAGACAAACGAAAATACCATAACTTGAAAGAGCATACTAAAATTAGTAAAATTTGAAAATTTGAAAAGAATCAAGCAAATAAAAAAAAAGTTAACGGCTTTCAAAGTTTCCCGCTTTGACAAGGATTTGTATGGGTTTTTCGCTTGGAAGGCAAGCGTTGTCTTACAACATACATTTCCATACAAAAAAGGCAAAGTTTGAATGCCTGTCACTATTGCCCTATTTACGTATTTCCCTTCAAACTTTCCACTTTTACTAACTTTAGCATGCTCTTTCCAGTTATGATATTTTCGTTTGTCTGCGGTGAAAATTTAAAAAGTCATGTGACAGGTGTTACACGCCCATTGAATAATAATATATATTGTCTACTAATATTTTCTATAATTTCAGTCTTCTATTGTTGTACAGGTAAAGATTTGCTTCTAATCTAATTTTCTATAATCTACTAATAATAATTGAAATCATCTTTTTCTACATAAATATTGAGTTCATAGACTTGATTATTCATATATTTGCAATCATGCAGTTATATTTTTACTATTATAATAATGAAACTACAAGTATCTATAGATACACCTTTCATTTTCAATTCACTAAGAACAATAGAAATTTGAGCAAAATCTGCTCTGTTGAGAAAATATCAGATGTACTGATGATGTTCATATCCTACAGTATGTTTACTGTATTTGGTGGCTGTTAATTATACTGCTTTAATTTCTACATTCTACAAAATGCATTTTTCAGTGATGATCTTTGTATTAATTGTTGCTGTGTGCCTAATGGATTGTTTTGATGATGGTAGTCTCCTATGCACCGAAAATAAGAACATGCATAGGAGACTAGAAAGGGGGAGGGTTGGAAGATATTTTGAGCTTACACGTCCTTGCAATGTTGTCAATCCCCCCTGTCATAATACATGAAAGTCCCCATAGCATATGGACACTGAGCTGGTCATTATTTATGTAATAACAATATAATAATTTATACCGGGGGTGGGGTGATTACCTTGACTACCTCTCCCCTCTTTCTAGAATATATTTAGTGTGATCCACCCCCAACTACTTTTCATTGAAATGCTTCGAACGAAACAGTTTTTCGCAATGGTGAACTCTAGGCAGGCACTGATATATTATTCAAATGATATGTTTCTAACTACAGCCTTTTGCAAAAATTCTGTCGCGACCAAGTATATCAGTATATCACTATATCACTATATACCCGAAGATTTATACTATCAAATGAATGTGAAAATAACGTTTGTGTGTAGATTGTATCGTATTTATGACTCTCCAATCCACTCTTGTACAGTCAACCATCTTGAAATGCGTGTACGGGTAGCGTTCGGGCATGCGGGACTCACACGGGTATATAGTGATATACTGATATACTGATATACTTATATACTTGGTCGCAACAGAATTTTTGCAAAAGGCTGTATATATGATGAATATACTCTAGGAGTGTTCAGTACCATATACTATGAAATATTAGAGGCGGTAAAAATGGCTCTCCAAGGGGAGGGGGGAGGGGGAAAGAAGGACAGGGAGCACTGGGGAGGAGGGGAGAGGACTGCCCCTCCTCCCCTCTTTTGCCCCTCCCCCTCCCCTAGGAGCGCCTTGTTCACAGGCTATGAAAATATATTCTACCTTTAAGTAATATACCTTATGACCCATGCAACTTCCCTTTGAAATGAATTTTTGATCATGACCCACCCACCCTAGGTGCCAAAAATGTGACCCACCCATTCTTTCTCCCCCAACTCCCTGGTACGTACCCCCCATAACTAATAATGGTAGTCATAATCTAAGCTTTTTTACATACAGGGAAGTTGTACTCACCAAAGACATTCAGCTCAAACAGAGTAGCAACTGAAATAAAGGCAAGGTATAATACAAGGAACACACAACCAATGCCTTTATTCAGCCGCCATCTATTTAAGCTGAACAAAAGAACTGTAACAACAACTGTTCCAAATAGCGCTATTGATGTATAAATAATGCTGCCGCTTAAAACAGTGACAGTACTATTTAGTTTAACTGCTGTTGTTTTTAGAAGCCATGGTATCCCTAGGCACATTAGAATGTCAAAGATATTGCTTCCAACTGTGTTCGACACAGCCATGTCGCCATCTCCTCGACGCGCAACCAGTAAGCTGGATATCCCATCAGGAACACTGCTGCCGGCAGCTAGGAATGTCAATCCCATGATGACATCAGGGATCTTTAAGGTGTAGCCTATTATTTCTACCATCCACACTAGAAGGTACGACAAGCCAGCTATCCATACGACGGTCATCACAAATGTTACAAAGTACCAGTTTTTCCATCTGGTTTTGCGGCAGTTGGGAATTGTGAGAAAGAAAAGGAATGCAATGGGAAGAAATGTCACCCACAATAAACAGTTCAGAAAGCCTGAAGGCCTAGTGAATGGACTTTCAGTGTCCTGGCTGAAAGACGACACTACTTCCACTTCTTTAGCTATCATACCATCATTATCATTCTCCCTTATATCTTGTGTTGACTCCTTGAAGCTATCATTGTCAATAAGTGACTTGTTTTCGTCCTCTTCTATATTCTTTGCGGCCATATCTTGCTCTTGAAAGAAACTAGTAAAAAAGGCTTCTAAGTTTGTATTAAAGTACATAATTAGTACATAGAGAAGGTACATCACGACAAGTACCAGAGCTTCGTACCAGTAGACCGTCTTATCGTATGTTACAGCGACTAAGGCCGCAATGCTGAGCATGTAGTATGTACAATCCCGAATCAATGGCCACCATGCAAGCTTGAGTGCACAACCAGCAAATAAACCACAAATAGCTACTATAAAGAGTATGTTGAAAACAGCAGATCCCACAATCGTGCCAAGTCCAATGTCACCTTTAGTTATGAAGACACCGATAACTGAAGTGAAAAATTCCGGGGCAGAACTCCCGGCGGCCATGAACGTAGCTCCAGCTACGTCGCTTTTCAGTTGCAGGCCTTCGCATATTCTTTCCAGTGAGGCCACGAAATAATCATCGCAAGCAACAGCTAACGCACCAAACAAGTACAAGGCAATGGCAACATGAACGATCACTCCGCCTTGACGCCGATCGTCCTGCGACATGAAATCACTTGGGAAGTCATTAATAGACGGTTCAACACAGTTTGTGTTGGGCTGACTTTCTTGGAACGTCGAGCGGTTTCCTGAGTCCGGGATGTCGCGTGTTGACCGCCTTCCTCTCAATGTGTTAGCCACAGACGTGAAATGCATATGAATATGAGAAATGCCATTGAGATAGATTATTGCAAACACAAAACACACCAGAACAACTGGTACTAGAAATTGCAAGGAAAGAGATTTTCTGGATTTCATCTTGATCGAAGCGGAGGAATTGAATGACACGTTTAAACAGGAAATGTTCGTGAGAAAACAATAACTATACTGTAAATAAATCAGTGGGCCCTAATATGCGTACCGTGGGTGGGTGGGGGTGGTTGTTTAGCAACGCGGAATGAATGAAACTGAAAATTCTTTAGGTTTCAATTTTAATCAAATACAAACTACCGTAAAAGATCGTATAAAGCTACAGAGTTCAAATACATTAAAACAAGCGCTTTTAAAAGGCGAAAAAAAGCTTTCAAATGTCACATAGCATATCGTAACATTTGCTAAGTAACGTCCTGGTACTTCAAAAATTCTAATTAGAATTGTTGAAGATAACAATTGATTAATAACCATGTTTCAGTTGGAACTGATGATTTGCTTGTCAGTTTAGAAAAATAATAAGACCTCAGCTAGCGATTCACGAGTTCAATTGTGACCCCTTTTTTGCATATTTTGTGTTACATTTGGGTCAAATTGATATACAAAATCAAGAGTCCGGCACATTTCCATAGTAAGGATCTGAGGCCGTCCTTTATACCATTTCTTTTTTTGTTTGAAAAATGCATACATTTTCATGCGATTTTGCCGAAAAAAAAGGAAAACGGAGTCATTCATGATAACGCCATACAGTGTGGAACTAAGCACATGTATAAATATTGTAGTGCAAATACATTGATTCAAATTAAATTTGTAGGTAATTCTAGTTCTATTTAGTCTCCCTCGCATCCGCGTTACGTGACGGAACTAAAAACGGCTGCGAAGGACTAAGTTCTATTAGTGGAAATTTATGAAGTATTGTTTCGCATTGATAAATGGGAGTTTTGGATTGACAGATGAACAACTGTTAGATGTCAAGGTGATAAAAAAATTATATCTACGCTTTATAGACTCCTACGTGAAATATATGATTAAAAATAAGGCTTCACCCCCCTACTATAGGAAAAAAAATCACAGTCTACCCCCCTCAAACCGGAGATAAATAAGATCCAACCCCGCACCCAATATTTAAAATTATTTACTGAAATTATTGTTGTTTCAATCGTTGGTTTGCATAATATTCTCATCTGGAACGAACAATATCAGTGTTCAAAGCTCTTTTGCACATACTGCCTCCCCCGCAGAGCCCATTTAGGTCGGTTCTTTCCATCCGAGACGAAAGAGTCTGCGGGGGAGGCTAGCACATGACATCTGGTTCAGAATCACTGGCTCCAACTCACTGGCCGGTCTCTGAAGATGAAACCAAGCCATGTTGACATCCTGTTGAGGCTCTCCGACGTATAAGTTAAACCAGAATAATGATTGAATATAATTTGTTAATTAAATAACGGTTTATTGTTAAATTTGCCAGTGAGTTTGTAATGAAAATTAGATACCACCCCCTTCCTTTTCAGAGTAATTTTAGATGTTACACTGTGCCCCCCCCCCCCCCCCTCCCGTTTCTCAACCCCCCTCGATCCTGCTAATTATTGCACAGTCCCTTAGATCTTAGGAACATTTCATGTGTTTCCAACATATTAGTTAGGCGGTTATGTGAGAAAATTGTGCACTTTGGGTTAAAAGCACCAAATTTGGTGGAAAGATGGACTTTTATGTGTTTATTAAATATGGATATGGTGCCACCGCGAAAACCAATAGGTTTACGAGTTAAGGCCGATTTTCAAAATGGCGGCCATTTTGAACCGGAAGTGAAAAGCGTTTACACCAGAATTGGCCTTAAACACTCGCGCATTAGTTCCAAAATAAATAATTATCGATTTAGAGATTGATGAAATGTTGTGAGCACAGAAATATTGATAGTTCCTTGGAAAATGTGATAACTTTCTGAATTTGGGAAATTTCGTAAATGGCCTCCATTTCAACCGGAAGTGAAAAACTTTTTTTTCCTGAAAACATTGAAAAAGTAGTATTTGCTTTATATCATATCGATACTGGTTGGTATATTATGTAATAAAGGTATAGGAAGCACTGCTATCGATATTTTAACCCCATTAATGCAAAGTTATTGAGTGTCAAAAACCAGCCAGTCAATTACTCCCGGGAATTACTGACAGGAACTGTAGGGCAACGACAATGACCAATACCTGACTTTACGAACAACAACGTTCGTCTTTGTTTTTACGCGGTTTGTGTCATACCAAAATCAGTATTGAATATTGCTTCATTATACTAGCTGATAAGGGAAGTATCATATTTGAGACACATAACCCGACATAAATGTTACCGCTGGATTGCAGTACATATGTCATTCACCATCACGTAACTGCTGGATTGCAGTTCATTCATGACCCACTATGACCTTGACCTTGATTAGAGTACCCAGTAGCTCAGTGGTAGAGCATCCGACTAGAATACGTAAGGTCATGGGTTCATTCATGACCCACTATGACCTTAGCTCACCATTAGAGTACCCAGTAGCTCAGTGGTAGAGCATCCGACTAGAATACGGAAGGTCATGGGTTCATTCATGACCCACTATGACCTTAGCTCACCATTAGAGTACCCAGTAGCTCAGTGGTAGAGCATCCGACTAGAATACGGAAGGTCATGGGTTCAAATCCCATCTGGAACTCAGAATGTTTTTCTGAGTTGTTTACACTTCTCGTCATTATCATTCATTATATGTATGTCTACACAATATTTGCCTCATTATACTGATACATCTACGCGTCATTTCGTCAATTGTAGAGACCCGCTAGCTGAAGTGCTGCTCGTAGACTCAGCCAGAGAAAGTTTGTTTCACTATAGCCAATCAGCAGCAAATATGGTTTTCTTATCAACCAATCACGAAAAGAAGTGATTACACAATTGATTTGACATGGTGCAAATTTCTAATGAAGACAATCTGAACTCAGTTAACCAATATATACTAGCCAAGCTAAACGCGAAACCAAAGTAATCGTCGATCACTTGTGACAGTCATATGATAACAGCTCTATTTCATCTATTTTTCAGCTATTATATATTGGCATATGACGCTCAAATCTAAGCCGCTTGTAGCTGTGTTCACGTGCTGCAGAATTCATCATTGCAGGAGCAGAGCGCTGTGCATTTGAGGTTTGCCTAACAAAGGAAAAACTCATGTAAAACGGCAGCCTATCTTACACCCACATCGGGCCAGCTCACGGCATGACTTCGTTACATTGATCTGGTAATGGTTACCATACGTCTGCCTTTAGGGTCCATCCCCATTCATCTAGACTTGGTAGAATTGGGCTGACTGTTAGCCGGCATCTGGCTCCAGCAGTGACCGGCCAGATTAAGCTGCCCTCTTGATGTGCTCCAGTAAAGGCGTTGTCGTTGAGGGAGGGAGGGTCGCATAGCATCAAACGATCTTCCTTTCTCAGCAAAGAGCTGTTTCCTTGCTTCATTTGTTTACTTCTGTCTTCGTGCTGTTCCTGTCGTTCAACAGGATAACGAAGCGTTATCGCTGGGACTGTGCGCCATGGCAAGAAACTCATTGTTAACCTCCCAATATGACTTCCATTCTGCCAATTCCATTTTCTTGCCTCTTCCTCCAAAACATGACAGTGTCACATCCAGTGAAATCAGAGAAAACTGGTAGTCCCTCAGACATTTCATGAACTGCAAGGAAACGAAGATGTAAGCCAGTACCAAACCATAGTTCCAGCCGCCCCTGCTGTTGCAGTTGTTGTTGATTGCTACTGCCAGTACCAGAACATCAATAGTTCGAAGAAGGATCTTGTGATGGCCCTGTTGGACTGTATCATGCCATAGCGTAAAATGAAAGGTCACTTCCGGTGTATTTCCTAATTTGCATATTATCTTGTGGTCAAATTTCAAGTTTCAAGCTCATTAACTCCGACATATTACAGTAAACACGCGTGCAGCCGTACTTTCATAAATTTATAGCAAGATAACAGCACGTATCGAAGAAAACTTAACATCGGAAAATAAAATTATTACGACAATAAAACAACTAATTTAATCCGTACCTCTGAAATGTTTGTCTATCCAGCGATTTTCTTTGAGTGAATACGGCCCAGAATGGCCGTGTTTTGTATGGAAATCAGGCCGTCGCGAAGAAAACCAGCTTCTTGTGCTTTACGAACGTCCACAATAAAATACTTAACATCGGAAATCTGATGTACTTCTACAGACATTTCAGAGACTTGTATTCGTTTGCCAATAAAATATGCGTATCATGCGATTTTTCAAGCTTTTTTGTGGTCGCTGTATACGGACAGAACGCCAAATTGCCCAAGTTCGCGAACGTTTTTCTCTTGCCAGAAGGCTTTCTTCGTCTGCCATATTAGATAATATAGTAGCCAGGCCTCTGTTCCACAGGGAAACCAAGTTTTCTGGACCCAGACTCCCTTAGATAATCGATTAAATTTGACTGAAAAAGGCTGAGAATCAAGAGGATTGGCCGAATGGGGACTGGGCCCTAATTTAAAAAATTCTCGCGGGATCTTGCGATTTCTGCCTCGGAAAAATCATAAACACGGTCTTTTGGGGGGAAAATACAGGATTGTTTTTCATTATGTTTTTAAATTATTGAAATGTTTTATTTTTGTCATTCAACCAAAAACGTGGTCATGACCTGATTTCTTGGGCAATTTTACGCTATGCAGCAACATGTGACAGCATCCTGGTGTCGACCTAATCGTGTGTATACACAGAACCATGTTACAGGGCCTGATGTTAGAGATGTCATCACGGGCTGGGTTGCACAGTACTTAGTCACGGCACGTGGGTGATAATAACTTGCTGGTCTATCTCTAGCTCTAATGATGTAGCCTGATCTTTCAGACGGCTCATGTCTGGGAAGGGAGCGACAGCGTATGACACATGAGCCATCTGGAAAATCAGGCTACTAATAATGCAGCACATTCAGCTAATAACCTTAACAGTTCACGTTTGTTGGCATCTACGTGTAGATATTGGAACCAGTTCAACCCATACAATGTCTATGCGGTCTGATGGCGGAGTTTGGCTTTGATGTATAATGTAGAAACGATTAGTACATGACATAGTCAGAGAATGTTTTCTCAGTTTCTGCTGGATTAATCATGTCACCGTTGCAGCACTATTGATAATGATTACATCAATATATCAGTATACCATCGGGCATCTCGGTTTCTGGCTGAGACATCCCTGGTTCTTATGCTTGAAGAATTCATCCAAGTTTCCGTCGCTAATCTGACAGTATATGTACAGTATTGAAAATAGTGAACAATCACTCTTCACAAATTGATAGCTGCTGCTTGGTCTTAGATATCGTTGTCACTCTGCTCTTTTCCAGTGGTTGCTATCTGTCGCAATGTTATCACTGCATCTGATTCAACAATTTGTACGCACCCAGAACCAAATTAACGGGTCTTGGCTTGAATGCTTTTACTCTGTTCGAAGTGTTTTGAGTAAACAGTAACGACAGCAGGCATAATTCTAAACAAGTAGTTTTACATTCTGCCACCATTTTAACACTTTCAGTTGACTAAATAAGTTTCCTTGTAAAACATCAATAAACGAGAACTTCAAAATGATGATCAGTCTTCAAACCGAATTTTGTGTCTCCTTTTGTACTTTGCCGGGAAATGCATCTTGCTTTATATTCGTGCGAAACATCGATAAAGCAACACACGACCATTTTCGTAGATCACTTTTCTTTTATAATTATCTGTAGGTGATTATAGCGAAAAGTGGTATTGGTTTTTGAACAATCAGAGTGTGCGCTTCTCTAGTACTTTCGGTCATACTGTACTGCACTTCCGGTTTTACATAGATGATATGCATTTAATCGTATTATATTAAAATTAAGTTATGTAGTGTTATAACGATATTTTTTATATAACATAGTTATCCAGAAATCACAACTGCTTTACAGAACATATTTGTTTAATGAGACATGCGCAGTTCAGATGACAATTTAACCACTTCCGGTAAGATCAGTTGCGACTTCCGGTCAAGATGGCGGCCATTTTCAAAACCTCCCATTAACTCTCTTCTGAACACAATTTCGAGGTGGCACCATATCAGATATTAATCAGCATAACAAAACCTTTATTTCTACCAAATTTGATGCTTTTAACCCAAAGCGCACAATTCACCTAAAATTCTGCACATAACCGCCTCACTATATCTCCACCGCCTCCACGAGATTGGCCCATTCAGCCCCTGGCGTTTAGGTCACGTGACCTCCGGAAGTCGAATTTATCACGCTTAAAATATTAAGGAACCCTATATGTCACTTCTTAGTTTTGAGAGGGATGGAAATGTTTAGCCGAAGTAATTATTGGTAATCTTGTTGGTAAGAAATCAAGCTTGAGGCCGTTAATTAGCGTTTTTTACCAAAAGGCCAAAAGGCCATTCGACATGTAGAGAGACTTTGCGAGACTCCGAGACAAGGCATTTTTTTGCGAGCCCGAGATACGTTTTCACCGATTTCCTTTCTTTTCAAAATTCGAGACTCTGAGACGGCTTTTTGCGAAAAACCGAGACTTCGAAACAGGTGAAATTTGACCGAAATTTTGCGAGACTATGCATGACTTTTTGCGAGGACCATAGCTACATGAATGATCGAGTCACTGATCTCGCTTTTTATACCATTTATAATAGTGTCCATAAGACTAATACTTATATTCACCTGACATTTCACTGTTTCACCTTTAATTTCTTTTACAATAAACAAAATTTATTTGATAACTGAGGTACGTATTTTTTATTTATTGAAAAGGTAGATAAAAAGCGCAAAGTATATTTATGTTTGTATGCTCCCTTGCATGCCCTTTGTTAATTTCTGAGCCCAATAAATATTTTGAAAACCATATCAAAAATTAACGGGTGTTTCGGGTGTTTCGGTATGTTTCTGTTTCATTGCCACTATCTGTTTTATACAATATATTAAGGACCATTAAATTCACTGTGAAAAATACAAATTTTTGTTGGTGGTTTCCGAGCAACGGGCTCATCTTCTTGTGCAATTTTCGATCCTCATCCTGAGTCGATTCTAAAGGATGCCAAGCAACAGCAATGTCACGAAAAATAATGTCGCCTGACTCGATCGTTCCCATGGGATCAATAAAATTGGAAAATACATCCACCCCCTCTTCTCTGTTCGCACAATGTGACTATAGTATAGATGGAATAAGTTAAGTCTTTTAAGACTTAAAAGTTATATATAAGCTTAAGTTAAGTTACTTAAGCTTAAGCTTATTTGTGAATGTTGTTTATCGAAATTAGCAAAGATGCAAATATTCCATGGAACTTCAAAGATGCTTCATATTTATACTCTACTCGAATCAGTTGACACAAAAGACGAACACTTTCTATAATCAATGCCCGGGAAAGGTACGTTCTTCAAGGTAAGCTTAAATAGGGTAGCCGGTATAAACCGTCGGAATTCTTCAAACTGTGAAAATTTTCCCACCCTAAAAATTACGTCATGGTCAGGAGCCATGTCATGGTCTAACAATCACTCTAAAATACCTGCTTTGTTCTCTGATGGTTTCCTTTGCTTTCTCTGTGTTTATCCAGTTATTATAAAGAAGCGTAATCACTAGATCGGTATGACTTTTGAGTCCAAGTTTCATACCCTAAAAATAGCCGAATATTTTAAAGAAGAAAAATCCTTCTCCCCCCCCCCCCCCTCCCCCAGAATTCAATGATCGCATCAATGAATTTTGTTTCTTTTTTAATGCTGATCATAGACTCAACTTTTGAATATTGGGTCAATTGCAGAAATAATGAAGCCTTTTTAGCCTGTGAACAACTCCCTGTCCCTCTTTCTTTCCCCTCTCCGCCTCCATTGTCTAACTTGTGTTCCATGGGTATAATGTCCCCACCCTTCCCCTACCCGAGGAGTTTAAAAACAATCCGATCAGGCGATCATGTCATACAATTTTCTCGCTCTCTTATTGGTTGATGGAAATAAATCCTGCAGTTTTGATTGGTTGGATTTTGACAGGCAACCATTTCAATGCTATACTTGCCAGCTTTGCAAGGCAGTTTTCGTTTTCATTCAAGCAACGCGGTGCACAAATCCTTGTCAAGGCCGACCTTCAAAATCAATGATTTCAAGCCTCAAAGACTGAATTCCCAGAGAATCATGCCTTCAGCTTGTGCCTGGGATCATGCTATGTGAAGTTTTCATGCCGTCAAAGAAGCCAAAAGACTTGGAAAAGTGTACAATAGTTGGGCACCATTTCGGGGAAAACTAACAGTGACACGAAGTCGTCCATGAAAAAAACTACGAAACTGAGCTGAACGTTTCATGGTCTGTGGATTTGAAAATGACGGTTTTATCGCCTGTGTGTCCGACAGTACACATAAGTTATATACTTTCTATTGTCGTCATTCTAAGCGTTGGTAGATCTCCTTTTCCGCTTGAAAGTTGAACTTGAAGTTGAGTCAATGGACAGAGAAGTTCAACAAACTGTGGTCGTGGCTGACTATGGCCGGGCAATTCTACTTGATGAACTTTGGTTGTGATTATGTGGTATGTACAGTATTCATATTATATATAATATTATACTAATAACGTGTTTGAGTGCAATTTAGAAAAGCGTGAAATAGTACTAACTTTAATTAGTACTAAATAGTGCTATTTCTATTGTTTTCTATTTGTTTCATTAGTGCTATTTAGTACTAATTAGTTATTTAGTTTTCAAGCTTTTCTAATTTGCACTCTTTCACAGGTGTGAACACTAGAGTTTGATATCAGTTTTGTTTTTAATACTCAGAACAAAGCGCAGACATTTCGATGCCGCGTTTTTTAATTGCCTTTTGGCCTTGCCTTCGTCACTAAAACTGTATTAAAAAGCAAGAAAACGATCTAAAACGCAAATATAATGCTCTCTAAAGTGAAGACATTTTGTACATTTCATGCAGTGAACATGTCATGAGCCAAAGGCAATGGTCAATATTAAAGATTACAACACTTGGATCTATAAAACATATACTTGTCTGTAAGAAGATCGTTCTAATAACTTATGAAGTTATAAATTCCAAAGTTTGTACCTGGCCGCTAGCCGACTTCATTTGATCCTTTTGTCCTGGCGTTCTAACTTTTTCAGTACCTGCTCTTTTACGCTAGTGAGTCAATCGTTGTCAGCAATTTTGTCCGCAAATGATCTAGTTTTAGCGAAATTTTTTTTTGTCTTTTTAGGGATATGTTGGACATTTTTACTTTATTTTCTCCAAGAAATGTGTGGATTTAAAAACTGAACCCCGATCGAGAATGCGAGATATTGTAGATTGTGTAAAAACATTTTTATAATATATTCAATCATTTGCGTAGTTGTTGATTATTTTTATTTCCTTGACTGCAAAACACGACATCAGAAAAATAATAGAGGAACTACAGCAAAAGAGAGCGTGAAAAAGACAAGAAAACAAGAACAGATGATAATTTTTTATTACGAACATTGACCTTGGGCTTCCTGTGCTACGCATGTCGAGGAAGAGTGAGGCTGATAGTATGAAACGTGAGAAGAAACTAACCGAACAACACAACTTTCGTGGAAGGCGCGAGTTTGAACTGAGGCAAGTCATCTCATCGAATTCTACTGTAAATCCCGGGTCTGTAAATATTAATATGTGCATTTGGCTTGTTTCTTTGTACGATAATTACGTTATTTTTATCATCGTATTCGATCCAAGCAGTTCACTCATGTTCACTTCAATCGATCGAGAGGCCAGTACAGTGAAATGGCGCCAAACAAATCTATTGAGATTATATTTTGTTTTGACGTTGTTATTCTTTCAATGAGATATCTTGATACTTCCCTTTTTAGCAATGAATGTTTTCCATATGCTCTTTGAGCAGTTTGTTTGCACACGTATAAAGTTTGTGAATCCAAACAACACGAATTCACAAGTCGTTGAAATTGACATCCCTTGACGTTGTCGTGTATCTGAAAACAAGCTGATGGTATAATATTTCCGAACGAAGTTTAAATTTTCGCTAATCACTAGATATGCTATTGTCTCATTGTCCCATAAATGTCTTTATACATGCAGTGATGTTTTAAAATACATACAGTCGAACCTCCCATAAGCGACCACCCAAAATGTCAAGGTTCCTTAGGAGAGGTGGTCGCTTACAAGAGGTTCCAACTATAGTGATTTGACTTGGAACTGAACTTTTGGTATTTTGGAAAACTGGTCGCTTTATACGAGAGTGGTCGCAACCAGAGGTTCAAATGTATTTAGATTATGCTGAAGTTAATTGAAACACTCACCCCCATGGTACTGGGACAGGGTGGGGGATTTGATACAGAACCTAAGCAAATTGGATCATGGTCCCTGCCCCCTAGGGCAATAAGATGCATGTTTGTAGATTTTATGAATGGCGGCGGTGGTGCTGTTGGATTTCGATAAGTTGTGATTTTACCTCAATTTCAGAATAAATGTTAATTTCTTTTTTTTCTTGTTTGTTTGCTCTTAGGCAATAATAATGTGTGGATGCACAGCAAAATGCTCAAATTTGAAGTCGGTAAGTCATGCTGTGTCCTTGTGTATAGTTGCAATATGGCGTCTCATCTCTTTTCCAACTTTTTTAGTTTTGCTAATCATATCATCGTTGTTTCCTCCCCAAAATATAATAATAATTATCTTTCATATGTTTCAAGTACTTTTTATCTCCTAATAGGAATTTCTTATACATTAATGACCAAAAAGTAGTTTTCTTTTTGCATAGACTGTCATGCTCGCCAATAATAATAATAACAATAATAATATATCAATATATAATACCAATATATCATGGTGGGCAAAAAAGTAGGTTAAGGATACGGTTCACCTTGGCGGGTACGTCTCGGAAACATTTTTTAATTACCTTATTATTTGACCAATTCCCATCAACTTTACATCATTTTAACCCATTGACTCCTACACCGGCCAAAACCACAGGCAGCCCAACCATTCCTTTTGAGGCTACTAACTAATTCAATAAAATGATATTTGCGTCTTTTTTTGACGGGTTTCCTGTGGTAGAGCGCGCGCGCGCAATATATATAATGCGTAGATATGTTGGGTTCCCTGTGTTGAGTACCGTATAATATTGGGCTCCCTGTGCGCATCCCGCGCGTCCCGCAGTACATGTGTATATTGAGACAAGGTATGAAACTCGGTCACGTGACAATTACGTTTTTGCCCCTAATCTTTGTCAATATGACGTGAAATTTAAATTTTTCTTCGGATAACTAAACTTTACCGTATTCTCTAAACACTTCATAAGTTTCAGCCGTCTAACTTCACCGTACGCTGAGAAACTTTAATTTTGACATTTTGCGCCTCATGGACCGATGTGCGGTGCAGTTCGATGGTGCACTTTTCCGTGAAACATTCGGATTTTACCTTCGAGAGGACATCGGCAAGCGCTCGTCAAATCTGAATTGTGCTCTTTTCTCTCTTTTCGGCAAGTTTTAATATTTATATTTTCACTAAATATAAGTCAAAACATCTACAATATACTTTATTTGATTTCAGCTTTGATTTTTATAAAGTATTTTTTTGATTTTTGATTTTTATCGATTAAAATGCTTCAAAATTGAGGCATTGTGTTTTATAAACTGCTGAATAGTCTCAATATTTAGTACTACACAACACATTTTGCTATCAGTGCTTGTACACAAAATGACAAACAAACGTATTTATTTCAACAATAAGTTTTTAAAAGTTTACTAAGCTTTTTACACACTGTTTCGCCGTTCTTCATGTGTAATTTATTTGCTATATTGATCAGTAATACTGTGAATAATACGAAACTAAACTATATTATACATATCACCACAATCATAAGTTGAATGAATAACATACATCGGAGTTCGTACAATTTGTAAGCACTCGGAAGCGATACTTACGTTCTTAGGAAAACCGTATTTAATTACGCTGTGTTTCTTTCAGTTCATGACGAACTTTATAGTGCTTTGAATCGCACAGCATGAGCACAGCATGAAAGGTGTCCGTATGTCAGCAGGATATATATTACACAGATAGTATTGCAAGGATGTACTATTTATTTTTAGCTGTTCAGGGAATAAAATTAGTCTGATGTTTTCAAGCGGCAACACTACTAAAATATTTTTAACTTACGAGTATACATTGTACATACGGGTAGCTGAATATGTAAAAATATTTACAACTTGATCTCACTATAATTGTGATTTTGTAAACTCGATCGTAATATACCGGCGATCCATTAAATAGCAGTAATATTTACAACTTGGTCTAACTTGTTACTGTTAATTGCCGCCCAATGAAACACCAGGAGAAATCTCTCACAGAGTTACAACCTTTCAGCCAAGCAACTCTGCTGTTTCAAGGCAGTCAATTTTGTTAAATGTTAGTGGACCGGCTAGTTTTATTTAAAGCTGGTATTCGAGTATCCGGATAATATTGTTAATTGCCGCCCAATGAAACACCAGGAGAAATCTCTCACAGAGTTACAACCTTTCAGCCAAGCAACTCTGCTGTTTCAAGGCAGTCAATGTTGTTAAATGTTATAGGATTGAAAATGAAAATGTAGCCTCTCACAGGATTACAGCAAATATCACTGAATTTGCGTTACATGTACCGTCGTTAAGCAGAAGGCCAAATTAAATGTTTTGACTTAACGGGGTTCTACATATATCCCTGGAAGCGAAAGCAACGCGAACTAATCTATTCTGAGCCTATTTCATTATGAGATATTCCGCGAATGATACCGCTATACGCTAAAACTACTAAACTGATACATGTTGTGGTCACGCCATTCAGTCGTATATAAATATCACGCGGGAACATATAGAATCATAGAACTCGAATCAAGCTCATCATGTGTGCTCATGAGCGGCACAAATATGACAGATAAGTTTTAGATGCTAGTTTTATGTATTATTACACGGTACACACATGTTTTTTCTGAAATGTGCATGATGAAACTCTGATATTTTGAATTTTGGCGCCACTTTGTAGCGTGGTCAAAATATTGTAATGTTTTAGCTCTTTGACGTCCAGAAGCTACAGTGAAAGATGTATTATCGATCTATAATTACACTACTTTGATAAAATCGATCAGAATGGCAGTAAAATCACATCATCTTAAAGCAATACTTATCTGGTAACGTTTGCTCAATTGCATCCTAGTTTGTATCATTAGGTCGCGAAACGCTCGTGTATAACACTGCAGAGGCATCTGCCGAAACATCTCGAACAGCCGTCGATGGTTTTCTGTATAACTATGTCGCTTATACCCCGTTTCAGTCTTTTGTTATTCGGTGATATCATTCATGACGATCGACTGGTAACTCGGAGCTGCTGCAGAATATCTAATACACAGCCTACTAGTCCTACTGATATTACTTTGTTGGTATCTGCAGTTTGACGTCGTTTGACATGGTTCACACTAGCTTAGCAAGACCGCATGCTGATGTTGGTCGGTTCAACCGACGAACATCAGCAGGGTGCCACAAATTCAGAGCACTATAAAGTTCGTCATTGGTACTGGCTAGTATTTGCTAAATAAGTTGTACTATGTCAATGACAATAATGAAGAACTGTTAATATTTTAGTTCACGGCAGCTTCAACTGCTTCACGAGTCCTTCGCCATTCATGTCTCCTTCGATGTCAGTGAATGCCATGAGTTCGTCTATATTTTTGCTTCAGATGGTTAATGCTGTGTTGGTCCTTATGTTTTCAGTAAGAACAACTGTAAGAAAGTACAAAATTACGTCAAACACTTTCTGATGAGATAGTCAAAATGTTTAAATATAGATAAAGTACCATCAGTCAGTTCAGTGAGAATCCTTGTTGAAGTGATTTCGATCACTGACAAAACTACACAAGTCAAATAGCTCAGTCATAATTTATGAAAACTGATTTGTTGAGGATTAGTGAGCAGCCCTTCTGCCCTAGTATAGGCAAGTGCTTTATTAGAGAACAGTTAGAGCAAATACTACGTAAAAACCTTGACAAAAATACTTTTAGTTAAAGTTGCTTTTCAACAAAACTTTTGCTTGTCGAGCCCAACATACAATTCTCCACCATTCAAAATGAAAAAGGACTACTTTAAAATCGTTGAATTTCTTCTAAAGTTATTTAAAGTTGACATGAATTGTGAACTTCTAAACTTTCTCATAACTTATAAATAGAAACTAGGCATCGCTCGTGATGAAATCCCCCAGTGTCTTACTTTCGTTGGTGTTTTTTTTTTAAAGTCTGAGACCATGAAAGGAATAGAATTCAAACGCTTACACCGAAAAAATCATTTTTTGTTTCATCGACTTCTCTTTGATGTCCCGCCATTTTGCAAGGCTTGAGCTACTTCACCCTGGGTACCCCCCACGGGCCTGTAGCGCACGACGACTTCGGCTCTTCGGCTCACGGAAAAGTGCACCATCGAACTGCACCGCACATCAGGCCATGATACGCCATCAGTTTCACACCTTGTGTAAATATACACATATGCTGCGGGACGCGCGGGATGCGCACAGGGATCCCAACATCATACATTTCTATGCACAGGGATACCAACATCATACATTTCTATGCACAGGGATCCCAACATAATACGTATTGCGCGCGCGCGCTCTACCACAGGAAACCCATCAAAAAAGACGCACATATCATTTTATTTCATTATTTAGTAGCCTCAAAAGGAATGGTTGGGCTGCCTATGCCAAAACCGGCCGTAAACATCGATACTGCTTTGAAAAATTCTAACTTTCTGAATTTTCGTAACATCGATCTCATGGCCAGTTATTAGTGACAACTAGATAACTCTTCATATTTTAACCTCAAGTAAACTGACTTACAGGTCCGATTTCTGGGCATTAGTTCAATTTGTTTGCCATAAAAATCAAAAATGCGTGTTTTTGACGCAATTTTACACCTCGAAAATGAACGACATTTGACTTGGATTTTCTTCCAAAATACATCCTTGCGAAACAAAACGCCACTTTCTCAGCAAACTTCCATCTCTCTTCTTGATATATTCGTGAATTTTGCCCTCTCTTTTCCTTAACTCGCCGAACAATAGCCATTTCCTTAGGACCACTTTCGCTAACACGTGTTTTCCTTCTGCACGCCCGAAAAGGATGCCGGGAAACATCCGGGAATTTCGACAGAAATATTCCCGCCTTTTGTGTTTTTAAGAATATATAGAGTGTCGAGCCACTCGGTCCTACAGGCAAAATATTGCACCGGTTGCATTCTTTACAAGTCCAAAGTCGCCAAAAATGCCTTTGTAGGTCCTGGAATCCACCACAGAAAGACCAGAGAGACGATTTCACACTTGAGTCCGCCATTTTGAATTTCCAAACGGCAATGTCGAAATGTGTTCGTGAATTCGTATCTAAACTCCTGATTTCTTCCAGGAGAACGGTCTCTACCACACCAGTCAAGCTTAATGATGCTGTCCTGGGGGCTTCTGTGGTGAATAATGGCTATAAACACTCTAAAAATGCAAAATTGACCGCTCCTAGTAGCTACGAGATGCTGTTCCTCGCGGAGATTCACGACAAGAGAAAGATTACGTCAGAACCTGAGCCCGTGGGCTTTCAGAACTATCAAGATTTCCATGGAAACCCCTTATATGGAATCGAAATTTCCTACGACGTGATTAGGTCCAGAAAATCGCTAAAAAACTCAAAATAGCTCAGGAGCAAATGGGTTAAAGCTAATAGAATGAAGATCGCCATAATACCGTGATATTTTCTTTTAAATTAAAAATGGAGACGTCGCGGATCATTGTTTTGAAAACGACCGTCTCCGTTTGACCGAATTAATAGACCTTGTGTTACATCCGACTCTATTGATCTTTATACCATGTTAATCACGACACTTTGACCTGTCAAACTGTGTCAGGCTTTTGTCATATTCGATGTCGATCAAAAGTTATCTTAGTTGAAGTTTAATCAATCGTAAATGTTGTTTCTTCTTCAGTTAACACGTTATAATTTTTGAGCAAAAATCAAAATCAAAAATCCCTGACACAGTTTTTATCTTCAGTTAGTCTGCTAACTTGTGTCAAAGATTTAGCAAAATCCATCAAATCTAAGTACCCTATTAATTCAAAAATATCTTTGTAACTTGGCGAAAACTCAACACGGAGAAAATGACCTTTGAAAGTTTGTAAACATTGTCACGCCCACTACCTGCAACGGACACCATGCCATCCAATCACGTTCATCCTTCACCACATTGTTTACATTGAGGACGCAGGAAATAGTAAGGTCGTATTACTTATTGCTCTCGTTTGCGCTCAAACTTCAAAGTGTTCGCGAGGCTGCATGCTACGATCGTAAAATAATAATATTCCGAAATAAAAAAAAGCGAAAACCATCAAATAGGGACAGGATCAAGAGAAGGTACCGAAAAAAGCATTACAGGACTCCCGGTCCTAATGGGATTATGACACCAAAGGCGTTGTGTTTAGAAATCAGAAATCCGTGTTTTTTGCGAATATCTCGTAAATAAAAAACATTTTCAACCAGAAAACACTAAAAAATGAAATTTCGATATGAAATCCATCCGTTAGTGACAAAAACAAAAAATCGTCAAACGTTTTCCACTCAAGGTGAACCGTATCCTTAAATAGAAAGAATGTTCATTATCGTATTTGTGTGGGTGTGGATTATAACTTGCAGTGATGAGAGATTAATTTGAATCGGAATGTATTCATGCACCTATCAATGTTAAGCCGGGGGGGGGGGGGGGGGGGGTGGAGGCCGGGCCTATGGCGGGATTTGATTATTTCAAGAAATTTTCAGTCAAATTCCCTCCCCAGGGGCTAAAAGGAAAGGTCCAACGTGGTAAAAAAATTGCATACCCAGAGCAAAATGTTCCTCATTTTGCGAGAGATATAGTTTATGTAAACCCATTTGTTAGTTTTGAAAAATACAACAAAAAAAAGATCATCAAAACCCAAACTTCAGTTATTCAGGTCCACACTTGGACCAGATTCAGATGTTCAAGCCACATCAGTTTCACTTCTTCTCTTGTCAAAAGTACCATTCTTGATACTTCATCAATAATTTCATCGGAAGGAACAGGGTAGCAAGGGGGGGTCATGATCACGCTTCAAGGGCGATTTTTTTGTAAATTCACGCGTCACGGACCAAAATGTCCGAAATTCACGAATCACGAGCGCAAGCCAAAATCAAAATTTGCAAAGATGTAGATTAGAGTATGACAATCATTATTAGGACCGGTGCCCATTTCATTCTCTTCGGGGTTCCATAATTTTTGGCTTTTAATATTCCGAAATATTACTGTGATGGGCTCCCTGTGGTCAATATTTTAATAATTTTTTATTTTAGCCAATATCTTCAGGAATTTAACCCTTTCACCAATCTATTTACAAAGCCATTTTACCCCCCAGAACAAGAGAAAACCAGCAGATTTTAAAGAAAAATAGTCACTTTCAAAAAAGTCACTTTCAAAAAAGTCCAATTTTAAGCATGAAGGAGTCATTTTCATAAATACAAACCCCATATTAGATTGAAAGAAGAATAACAGGACTTTCCAAATATACATACCATATTACTACTAAATCAATGAAATTTGTAACCAAGCCTTCCGAAAGAGGAATTTTCTGGAAATCCAGTAATTCTTTATAACGAACACAAGTCAAGGGTAAGTAACTTTTATTTCAACAGAGTTAGACACATTTACATTATTAAAACATCAACTCTGATGAAGAAGGTAACTTTTAATTTCCATATGAGCAGTTATATCATGTTTTAATTGTATAATATATATATAAATATATTCTTGTATGTTAAATAAAAGTCTCCATAAATGCTATATATAATAGTTATAGTCTTGTAAGTTAAATAAGTCTCCATACATGTAAATGCTATAATATATATTACAGTGCGACTACACTAACCAAGGCCACCCAAGCAAATTTTCATACAAATTATCCAATCACAATTGAGTATTTAAACAATAGAATCTGCACAAATTGTCAAATTTTCGCTTTAAAAGCATATATTTTACTTTATATGTGTATGTATATGATCAAGAGTGAACAAGAAACAGTTTAAAATGTAGAATTCGACATCATTCTGTTATTCAGCGTCACAAATGTGATTTGAAAATTTGATTCAAAATTTGTTTGGGTGGCCTTGGTTGGTGTAGTTGCACTGTAATAGTTATAGTCTTGTGAGTTAAATAAAGTCTTCATAAATGCTATAACATATTATATAGCTACAAAATACTATAATATATTAACAAGCTCTTCATATTTACATGGTTTTCTTGAAAATAGTACATGCATCTGATGAAAAAAAAATCTAACTCCAATATTCAACCTTAGTATGCCAATCACTGAAACAGTCGTTCTCCCTAGTGATGCAGAGGTATGCATCACAACCATTACACTTGAATGTTGTCTTGGTCAACTTGTGTGGGACCTGCTGTTTGGGGACTCCCGGGTTACATAGCATGTATCTGCGGTGCTTCTCTCTGCAAACTTCACATGTATGGTCAGTGCCCATCACCTTCACTGGAAGGTGCACACCAACATTTTCCAGCCTGACTGGATCTTCAAGGGATCTTTTCCTACCTGGTTTGCTTCTCTCTGTTCTCCATGTTCCAACCAGCTGAAGGATTAGGTCTTCACGGAAGGTAGCAAAGTCTCTCTTCCTCTGACCAAGAATAGCGTGCTCAGTAAAAAAACCTTCAATGATATAGGCGTTATATGTGGCTAACTCCAGGAACTTGACTATCAGACGCATATACCATCTCATTTGCTTGCGACTTTTCTGAATGCAGGTAAGTTGATCGTTGCGGTCCACAGCACCCATGTTGTCATTATAATCATTCACAATGGCATGAGATTGGATTTCGGCCACTTCATATCCACCTTGACCTTGACGCTTGTTCCGCTGGACAGTTGATATCTCTTCAGGGGAATGTATGGTAGACAGGAAATGGACCAGCTTTGTATCCTTCCATGCAAGTGCCGTTATGCCATTATAACTTCTGATCTCTGAATTACCCCTAGCCATCTTGGAACCCTTCAGTGTTTTCAGCTCAGCTGGATAACCTTTTCTGTTTGGACGTACTGTGCCACAAACATAGATTCCTTTCGCTTGCAGGAGGTGGGTGAGACCAACACTGGTGTACCAGTTATCAATGTAGAGGTTGTGCCCCTTTCCTTCCAGGCCATTGGTCAGCTGCGTCACAACTTCACCAGATTTACCAATTGCAGACGGCGTCTGAGCTTGCTGGTTGCGCTCTTTGCCGAGGTAGACTTCAAACCTGTAGAGATAGGAAGTCTCACTGTCACAGAGTTCGAACAGCTTGACTCCCCATTTCACAGGTTTGGCAGTCATCCTCTGCTTGATAGATAATCTCCCTTTATAGGGCACCATGCACTCATCAATAGCAATTGCTTTGCCACAGTTGAAGTTCTCCTGGAAGCCTTTCTGCATGGTTTCAATGAAAGGTCGAACTTTAGCTAATTTATCATTTTCTGTGACCCTAGCCATGTCAACAAGATTTAATTCGTCAGGATCAGCAAAACATATATATCGATTGAGGTGTTGAAATCGGTGTAGAGTAAACACACGGCTGAATCCAGGCACTAAATATAGCCATTTGCGCTCGTCTTGTCTGAAGTAGTTCTCGTATCGCGGGAGATTGACATCTTTGTTCATTGCCAGAAGTAACGCAAAGTATGCCTTGATTTCTTCAATTTCAGAAATTGCACTGAAGTTCTCGACCGCTTTCAATTCTACCCACCGATTAGTCCACAGCTTTATGTTTTCGAATAACTCATCAGGGAAAAACAGCTCAAAATAATCAATTGCCTTGCCTTCTCCTGGCTTCTCATCAATTGCAGGTCCACAATCTGCTCTACTAAATGCTGTGTGAGGATTGCGCTCATAAAAGCGTTGTGTTAAACTGCCATCTTCGTCTTTCACGAACTTGATGTTATCCGGTAGACGATACACAAAGCCTTCAAAATCTTCGTTTTCTTCAAACAAATCTTCAATCTCCTCATCGGACGAAAAATCAAAACATTCTGAATCACTTGAACTCATTTTATTTAAAGTTACCTTTACACGGAGCAATGGCGCGCGCGAAAGCAACGCAGATCTTCAACTCCGAAAATCTTCACTTCTTTCATAAAAACAAGATGGCGGAAATCACATGATTTGGGTAGTTATTCATTGAGTAATTGATTTGTTATGAAATCCCCCCTCTAGGGTCTATTGTAAGCTAGTTTCCAGGGTCCAAACAAAAAACGGTAGGATTCCCGGAAAACCGGGATAGTTCGTCTCAGGAGGCAAATCGAATTCCCGGTAATCCAGGATAGTTTGGTGAAAGGGTTAAACATATTATAATATATGACTCAAAATATAGAAAAACGTTTGCTATTATCAAATTACCATTAATAAACAGACTCCAAACATTAAAATAAAGTTAAAAATAAATATTCATCAAGCTTGTACCCAGTCCCCTGCTCGGTCATCCAAGTTGGCGGACTTCAAGTGTCACTACATGAGATGTAAGTGGACAAATTTTCTTGTAAAAGTCTAGCAATTTTCAATTTGTTCTATATTATTTTCAGTGTTTTGAAGCTTTCATTTAGGATACCATGACTATTAGTTTGGAGCCATTTTATTCACTAAATTCTAAGATTGTTTACGTTGTATGAATTCGTTGTTCTTCTCTTTCAAAACATAAAATGCTGATGGGGGGTCTTTAAAAAGGATAAATATAAATAATAATGAACAAAATAAATGAAGGGTAGCGGCTATCAAACCATATTATTAAGTGATTTCTTGAAGGACTCAAGGCTAGGCTTTTTAACTGTATGCCTGAGTTCAATTTCCTATAGTGCATGGGAAATATGAGTTTTTGAGTAGGTACTTGGTAAACTTGTGAATTCATATGTCTAATTGTGAATGCATATGTCTAATGGCGGTATGCCATCTGTTGCAACAAGTCCGTAGTATAGTTGGTACATCATGCAGAGTCGCAGGTCAAGCATTTCGCTAGAACACTCAATGTACTGTTATAATTTCTGAATACAAAACGTGCTGCTCGGCGCTGAACCATTTCAATGTTGCTGATGTTATCTAGTCTTCGTGTACATGTAGGGATCTCAGATTGTTGCTGCATATTCTAGTGGTGGACGGACTAGGCTAAAATAGGCTAGTCTTCAGCCTAGTCCTAGGGTCTTGATCTTAGGAGAGTTCGCTTGTAGGCTTCGCCTAAGAAAGGCGAGAGTATACTATTCGCTTTCTTGATCGGATATTGCTGACATGAATGTTCCAGCTCAGCTAGATCTGATGAAACCACAGTGATGCCTAAATACTTGGATGGATCTACTGAGCATAGGGTTTTGCCATGGAGAGCATACTCATGTGCAATAAGCTGGCGTGTACGTCCGACGCGAAGGACTTCACATTTGTCGGCTGGGTGGAATTTCATGTCCCATTTCTTCTCCCATTGAGCTAATCTGTCGATCACTTTGCAGAATGGCAGAGTCCAAATCAGAATGAATGGTGAGATAAGCAATGGTGTCATCTGTAAAAAGTCTTACATTTGAAGTTAGTCTCTCAGAAAGATCGTTAATATATAGAATAGAAAGAGACAGGGTCCTAGGACCGAGCCCTGAGATACATTGTACTCCTGATAGCACGTCCACTTCATCAGATCGGATGACACTCCATTTTGCAAAACGCGCTGCTTCCAGTTTGTTAGGACTGGATCCACTGTATAGACAAGGTGTCGATGGCAGACCTTATCGAATGCTTTGCCAAAGTCCATCACCAGAATGTAAGTTTGATAACCCTCATGCATGTTGTTGATAAGATCATGTTTAATGATGGACCAAAATATTTTCATTCCTGAGTATTTGTACGTTGGTATCATCTTGCATAGGAGACATTATGGATTCTATGTATTTCCAATATTATTATCGTTATTACGTTTCCAGATATAGTTTATTCTGAAGTTGAGATGATATTCAAGTGTAGCCTATGCATATAGTCTGCCAGGAATCAACTCGTGAAGCTCTAAGATGTCCAAAGGCAAGGCAACGACAGCAACATCATCCTTTCACGGAACTGGTATAAGGATCTTTCAATAGGCCCTTTGCAGGATTATGATCACGTGGTTGTACTGACTGGCAAAAAAAATCTGACTTTATTTATTTGAAGAATATCTTACATGATATCAGTAGTGACAGTAAAGAAATCTGTTTGAAATGCTATGGGATCTTCGGCTCAGTTCATTCGTTATTCAAGCGATATATTAGCATGTGACTGTGAACGGCTGCAAATGGCCTATTTGACACCAAGAGTAATCCTGGTCAGAGCCAACCGTTGATAACTGTCCCACCTTCTGGTACGACTAATCATTCCCTCCCTGACAGCTATGCTGTTGTTCAGCAACAGAACTGAAGACAACAGCTATATCAGTTCCAGAACGTGATCTGCGGGCAATCAATGGCAATCTGGAGGAGTGTAAATCGCAAGAGTCTAAACCTGCACTGCGCTCATGATTCCACTTGAGTTTTGGACATTTTATCATGACGTCAAGTGTGTATCAATAAGAGTAGAGACACCTCAAAACCATCCGCAATTTGTTAAAAAGCAAAGAAAAATAAAACCTTTACTAGCACACAACCTTGAGGCATAAATGAGCTCTGCAAAATCTATTTCACGTTTTGGAAAGTAACAATGTTGCGTTACTGCATCTGGTTCAAGCATGAATAACTGATAATAAAGCCACAGATTACTTATATCCAAGCCTGCAAAGCATTCTGGGAGTTAATCGTCTATTAGAAATATGCCCCAACAATGTTGAAAAAGCAGCCTGACCCATTTTTGTTCCATTTTGGGTACTTTTGACATGCTATATGGACGTTATTTTATACTTAGAACACATTCTTTGCCAATGGGCTTGGTAACCAGGCAATCCTGAATTTGGTCATTTTACAAATTCTATCCCTACAGTCGAAGGAAAAGAGATTTTAATGGGCACCGGTCCTAAAGTTGTTAGGTATATCCTAAGGTAGCTACATGCCAACTTTGGTGCTTTTGTCCACTGTGTATATATCTGGCTAAAATTTTGCACTTAGCTACTTGACTATAAACGTTCACGTTTCACAGAGCATAACAGCGGTAAATCACGAATCACAGTCGGTCAAAAGGGACGATCACGTTGAAACATAAATTCACGCATCACGCTCGAATTTTAATGAATTTCACGATTTACGCTCCATTTTTTGGTCAAGTCACGCGTAACCCCTTTGCTACCCTGAAGGAATATCCTTGTACTGTTTTAATAAACAGATAGATTGTCACAAATTATCGTCATTCCAAACAAATCAATAGGTAAGTTACTTATGTAACTTGTTTGTCTTTAATGTAAGAGTAAAGTACGAACATTTGACTGAAATAACATTTGAGTATTTTTACTCACCTACGATACTCAATTAATAATACCATTCTTCTTGTGCTGTAAACGTGATCACGTGAGTCTGATCACATACGTGTTGAAATCATGCTTCGATCCGGCAGTTGTTTCGCCGCGGAGATTTCAATTTTACTTGTAATTTTACTTTTCAAATTTCCCCTACCCCGGGCAAGTGTTTAATCAAAATCCCAGCACAAGGATAGCACATCAAGTCAAATCCCCGCCATAGGCCCGGCCTCCCCCCCACCGGCTTAACATTGATAGGTGCATCATAAGAACAGCATGACATATGTTCATCTCATGAACAACTATTTATCAATGTCGATTTTTTAACATAGGGGACAAGAAGCCTAATCCAATAAACCTGAAAAGGTAAGATTTTGATATAACACTAACTGAAATTATAATATGGTTATATAAACAACTAATAATGGTATTGACATAAAAATCATTATCAATAAAAATCAATAAAATACATTTTAGTATGAATAGGGGATTTGCACTAATAGGTCACGTGACTCCACTCCCTTTAATCAAGCAGCAGTGTCAAAATGAACTCCAGAAATGAAGAGAGCAACTCCAAATTATTAACAGGGTGGAGTTTTCTAATTTAGAGCTACTCTTTTCATTTCTGGAGTTCATTTTGACACTGCTGCCTGATTTAAGGGGGTTGGGGTCATGTGACCTATTAGTGCAAATCCCCTATTATCCTCATTTGTTACCCATGATGCATTTGCTCAAGAGGTGGTCTACTTTTAGTTGTTCGAACTAAAGTAGACTGGTGATCTAAAACTAAACCAATCTAAAACTAAACCGATCCAGTCTTTCCCAGACCAAGTTTTCCTGGCTAAATGTGACGAGACCAGACACAGTTTCACATTGTTGATTCACATCCGGAACCCAATCCAGTGTTTTTTTGTTATTTATTGTAGTTGCTTCTTCGGTACATAAAAATGGCAAAAGGGGGTGAAACCTGGGGCCATGGAGTGATAAATTTGCTACTAGACATTTTTGGGAAGAGATACAGCATAATACACGAAACATAAATGGGGTTGAGGAAATTTTGAAACGACTGAAGCTGGCATTTGCTTTGGAGTGCAAAGAGAAGATCAAGACACTGAAAACAAAGTACAGCGAAGAGAAAAGAAAGACACTTCTCTAGCTGACTATGTCCTTCCCACATCTCTGCACTGTTTCATGTTCGGCTTTCTCGTACATATCTCAAAAATTCTCTTCTCTGCAGTTCCCTTCCCCTTCTATCTAATAGAGCAAGCCTTCATTGCTTTCTTCTTTTTGAAAAACTTGAAATTAATACGCTTGTCATTAAAAAGAAATAGTTTAAATAATGTTGCATTTATTGCAAATTGCTTGTCTGCCATTTTGAAATGTTAACATCATTTCTAGCAAAATATCATATCAAGAAATTTGCCAGTGTGAACAGCTGCGATCGGTTCAGATCGGTTCAGCTGGCTGTTGCAAGTGTGAACACAACCAATCTAAATTGATTTGATCTAAATTGATTTGATTCAAATCTAGATCGATTTGAAATAATCTTCATTTAGGCTGGGCAGAAGCGTGAACAGAATATCTTTTCTCTGTGTGATCTGCACAAGATCGCCAAAAATAGCCTGGTCAGTTTTCACATGTACCATTATTGATTACTTGTCTAAATTCAAGGTTCAAAATTTTTTTCTGAAATATGCTCAAATTTTAAGGATTTTTCAGTATGGGTATATGTTTGTATATTTTTCTGAGTCTTTACTATGAAAATCACTAGAGTGGTAAATTGGCCACCAGGAATTTGAACCGGCGGCGAGACAATTTGTATCACGTGGTTACAAAATATGTGTCTCGTGATTGTACGTTGATTCAATGTTTCTTCTTGAAATGATCGAGGGAGAAGTAAACAGGTAAAAATATGCTATGAAACAAGAAAGGGTGTTGTTGTAAGGTATTTTTTTACCTGTTTACCTCTCCCTCAATCAATTCAAGAAGAAACATTGACTCAACGTTCTATCACAAGACAAATATTTTGTGATCACATTATACAAATTGTCTCGCCGGCGGTTCAAATTCTTGGCGGCCAATTTACCACTCTAGTGATTTTCATAGTATTTACACTTGTCGAAACACTACAAACTACTTTGCGAATATAAAACAAGTTAAAAAATACAATAATAAGTAAAAATTAACAAAATAGACTGAACAATGGAAACTCAAATTCCCATTCATTAAGCCACACCTAAGTATGTCTGCTAGTCTTGTTGACTGTCAGTGTCACTCTGTCATTGGAAGTGAAGATTATCTTATTGTGAGAATCTTTACTTCAGTCTTCACATCCCTCATCATTGCTATCTGATATGCCATCTCTACCTTTCCATATCCGTTATTCTCTTTGAGTTCCCAGCATTTCTTGGCAGATCTCAAGTGCATTAAGGCCTGGGTTTCAAAATGGCTGCCGTTTATTTGATGAGGGGGTAGTCTTTCTCCTTTTCTTTGTAATCTTTTACCTTAAAACTTTGACAAATAATATATAGTCACGACCTTAACAAAAATTACGTAACAGTTTCCATGGAAACCTGGTATGTGACCTTTGAACTCTAATTGAAATATCATTTTATAAAAGCCTTCTGCATTATAGTAAAGTGTTTTCATATGTCTGATATTTTTATGGATATGAATAGGGGGTAAGTCATTACTTATAACCCCAACGATCATATTTCATATTTCATTTCAGCCTAAATCAGCCTTACCGATTATATTTGCAATTGCCCTCGTTGGATATATATACTATGGACTAACTCTGATTCACTTGTACAACAATTTCCTGCACATTAAAACGCTTTAATATAATGCAGGAGGCTTTTATATCAATTATTTAAATTAGAGTTCAAAGGTCACATTCCATATTTCCATGGAAACTATCATGTGTAATTGTCAACATCGTGGCTATATTGTAATTGCCAAAGTGTTAAGAGAAAATATTACAAAGAGAAAGAATTAGACTACCCCCTCTTGAATTGCGGCGGCCATTTTGAAAAGTTTGAGACCCAGGCCTTAATGTACTTGAGATACTGTTTGCTTAGTTTTGATACCAAGATACTTAGTTTTGCACCAAAGTTCCAAGGCAAGCTCACTGAAGCTTTCATTGAGGGATGGACCTGTCACCTTTATGAGTAATAAATCTGACAAGTTATATTCACCTACCTGTTGCAGCAGTCAATTTTGACAACACATAGGAATGAGATAAATGACTCACATACGGAATTGCCATATGGACAGCAAAGACAGAGCTCAATGAGACCCGACAGTTCCTTTGCTTCATCATGCTTGATCTCCCTAAATCTTGGCTACAAATCCATGGGGTCAATCACACCCATTTGAAAGTATGATGTTGCCTGCTGTACATCTCATTGGTTAGTCTTATTGGAGTTCTCTCAGTCGCTTTCCTGAGTTGTGATAAATATAATATAGAGTCGTTTTCGTATGAGTGGGAAGTAGTTACGGTACGGTTCGTGCCGTGCGGTGACCGTATCGCGCCATCATCGTGCGGTATCCAAGCATTCTGATTGGTTGAGAAATGATTTCGCGCGCTGTGATTGGTTGAATACAATGTGTTCGATTCCGTACCGTGACCGTAACTCCGTACCGTAGGTTTCCCACTCATACGAAAACGACTCTAAATCACGCATTGCTGTACAGTGCAGACCAGAAACATATGTACATTTGTTCGCGAGCAAATCGCGAGCATATCGTACCGTCTGCTCGCACCTTGCTCGCGAGCTGCTCGCATTCTGCTCGCATTTTGACCGCGATTTCATCGCGATCATCAGTGTTCGCGATCGATTCGCATTGCGATTCGCGATTGTTCGCAGAACTTTCGCTAATCTTTTCTTTTATCAAATACTGCAATTAACAGCAAGAATAAACCTGTCTAGTAGTTTCGTTTTTTGTGGGAATTCGGTGGTGTTCAAGGAGCACAATACTAGAATATAGACTTTGTCACGCAAGTTGACAACAGCCAGTTAAATTGCTGTAAGCTGTAAACTAAAGCAATCCGAACGACCAAGAACTGTGATCCAGTATTGCAGTACCACCTAAAAATATTGCAACAACTAAGAACCGCAATAATGCGCCGCAAAAATGGTTTATGTTTATACAGTATCTTCCCTGCTCACTTCTCGAAATCGTAAGCAAGCTTTTCTCGCCTTGAACTTGTTATGTTTGATACTTTCATGAGTGGTTTCTATGGTCGTTTTGATTTACCAAATGAGGCAAAGTAAGCTTATTTAATGTAAAAGTTCTGGTAAAACGATATTTTCCCGCATTTCAGTGTTTATCTGACTATTTTTATAAAGTTTGCAAGTGTTCACCCATGCATTCTCACGTGTTCACAATACATGTACCATCATCATGTGTCAATCAAACTGTCTACAATTCTCGCACATGACTAGTTTGAGGTTTCAAGATTTATAAATGACCGATCGGTTCGTTAAACCATTTGATTTTGCCGTTTTTAGGTCAAAAAGTAAAAGGGTTTTCAGAAGAACGCTACCTCATAAGAACACTATATTATATAAGCCATGCCTTTTCTAAATATTGTGGCTCTTAAAAGAGCCGTTTTGTTTCATTCAAACAACGAAGGATCTTCTACTGCAATTCCTTTTCTAAAGAATCCATGTACTCCAATCTCATGATAACCTTTTTCTTGAACTCTTCAAAATTAGCAACAATGCAGTAAAATGCATGTTGAGCGTCTAATGTTAAAGACTGGTTTGCAGCAATGTCGTAGGATTGCTTAAGCTTTTCCTCTAATTCTTTCAAAGTATCAAGTTCTTGCATCCTCATCTCTCGGATTTTATCTAGACTCAATTGCTTGTCCATAGTGATAGGGAAGATTCGTTCTTGAATCAATCAAACAAGCAGTTTAAGGGGGGATTAACATATTTCGTTGCCATGGTAATTCGTTGCTGCAGAGCTTGAATGAGAAGAGATTTCATCGAGCAAGCGCCCAGTGTTTTCCCGCAAGACATACACGAGTTTCACTTCAAAAATTACAAGTTATATATTTTATTGAGCGTTATTCTTTTAATTTTAAGTTTGTTCAATGAATAAATATTCGACATATGATAGACTGCAGTAGTTTAAAGTAAAAGAAGTCAAAGAAAGCAAGCGATAATTCCACTTTAAGAGTCGTTCAAAAGCAACAACACTCAACAGAGAATATTGAACCGAAGTAAAACAAGCCGACTTGTCATCACAAAAACTTCAACCTAAGAGTAAAAAACGCCGATAAATCAATAAAAAACAATCAAAGATTACCTTACTCAACAGGTTGTTGTTCTAGACTCTGCCTGTCAAAATGAAACATGTCAAACGGTAGATGAAGTACGTCGAAGATCGGTGAAAACACCTTGAAATGACGACTGAAAAACTTTGCCGTATCGAAAGACTTTGCACAAATTAATAATTTGAGCTGCATTGAAATGCTTCAAAACATGAGAAAACCACACAAATGACAAGTAAATATCGATCTTCCTTTCTGGGTAAATGTTTATGTACCTTGAACCAAAAGAAAGTGCAGAAAAGTCATTTTTCTAACACACCTAAATGGGCTTGTGTCACCTGTCACGTGACTTTTTAAATTTTCACCGAAGGCAGACGAAAATATCATAACTTGAAAGAGCATACTAAAATTAGTAAAAGTTGAAAATTTTAAAAGAATCAAGCAAATAAGACAAAAGTTAAAGGCTTTCAAAGTTTCCCGCTTTGACAAGGATTTGTATGGGTTTTTCGCTTGGAGGGCAAGCGTTGCCTTCCAACATACATTTCCATACAAAAAAGGCAAAGTTTGAATGCCTGTAACTATTGCTCTATTTACTTACTTCCCTTCAAACTTTCCACTTTTAATAACTTTAGTATGCTCTTTCCAGTTATGGTATTTTCGTTTGTCTTCAGTGAAAATTTAAAAAGTCACGTGACAGGTGACACAAGCTCATTGTCATGTATTTGTCTTGCGAACGAAAATTATAACGACCACAGGTAGCCCAAGCCACAAAAACGGCATTTTCGAAGAAAACGCCGTTCTTTTCACGTTTTCAAAAAAGTTAACTTTGTTCTTGATGTATCTGCTAAGAAGAGTATTCTCCACAAACTGGAGCATGGATTTTAAAAACAAAGAAAAAATGGAAAAGTTTTGGACAAAAATGTCGTTAAAAATGCAAAGAAACTGCCATAAAAAAATCAATTTTCATTGAAACGCAAAACGCATGCTCAGTCTTCTGCACCTTGATATACATTTTCAGATTACACCAAAATATTTTTAATTCATCAAAACCCTATGAAAAACGGCGTTTTTTTACGATGTGATGACGTCATAAGGACGTACGTGATGAACTTCTACCCTCAACTAACACATTCCAAACGTTTCATGCCTTTTCGGTATAAAACTGAAAGAAGTTTAATATATCCACGAATCTGATGTATATAAATACTTCACAATTTAATAGTCTCCTATAAATACTACCAGTAAAAGTAGTAGTCACGAAATGTACTTCAGCGTGACCTGACTGACCTATATCAGATCAATCTGCTTTGCACGATTGTCAACACAGTACAGTTGTATGGTCAACAGATTTTAAAATCCTATCTCATAAATATTTTTAGAAAGCAATCTGCAAGAAAGCTGTTCATTCTATGTATTTTCTTATCAATTTCCAATGATTCTGGTGTTGAAAATTAAAAGTGTCGTAACATATATAAAGTCTGTGAGTGTCTCGGTGGGAGCCGTGTTGGCATTGTAACTTGTTCTTCTACATTCCCAATATAAACTTTACAATCCTTAAATCTTTCTGGTTTTCGGCTTTCACGAATGCTTCATAAGAGCCTCCAAGGCCCCACCACACCCCCCTCCCGACTTACTAAAGTTAAGGACGTTCGCGGGCAAAAAAACATGTTTTTTCCCTGAAACTTCGTATGGTGAAATAAGATCATTATAGAAGCTAAATGAGCAAATAAAAAATGGGTGTCACCGACTTCGCTATGGAGCCAGATTTCTTCAAAGTATACCCTTTTTCTGATCGAAATTACGTGCGTTAAATCCACGGAAAGTCGAGAATGACAGGTATTTTTTTGTAGAAAAATTAAACGGATTGCTAAAATTTTCCTCAAATGGCTATCTAAGAGTTTATAGAATAAGATTATGTACAAAGATTTGTGAATATATAGAAACAACCTGTAGTTTTTGGCTCATATGTACAGTCACCACGTAGCCATCGACGACTCTTTCGCGTGAAGGTAGGTTGAAGTTTTCATCTAAATTCGTGTTTTTATCAAAATCTAAACATGTTTTTTTCTATTTGGTACATGGGGAGCTTTAATGATTCTTTGTAAAATCACAAAATAAAAAATGGGGGTCACCGGTATCGTCCTCGAGATATTAGCCGATGAAAATCGTCTACGTAACATGCGTGACTGGCTGCCATCTTGGACGTGAGGAACATTTTATTAGACCAAATTTCTCAAAGTACAAGCTATAAAAAAGCCAAGTTTACTGTCAATTGTGCACTGCTCAGTACTAGAAACGGCATTTGAGACATGTATGCTGAAAACTTCATCATGAAAGAACATGCTGGCATTATGCTCGATGCCCTGACTATAGCATTATGCCCAAAATTATGCCGGCATAATGTGTCTGACCAATGGTCCTCGCTCATAAATTGGCAAAAGAAGGATTTGGGGTGCGACCGCCAACAAGCGGCTGATTGACTCTGCCTCTAGTCTACCCTATGAGGAATATTCCCTGTGGTATAAGCCAGAGGCGATTTCAACAGAAAAATGCATTCCTGACATTCTTGCATCACAATTCAGTTGAGTACTGACTCGATACTGACGGCAGCGTCAACCCCGTTCTTTGTTTTAGAACAACAGAAATTAATGACTGTGAATTGAAAATGCCACTCTCAAAGCTGAATGTATTCTCGGTTTTCACCCACGTGACCCAGACCTTGACAACCGTTGCTATCTGCCATGTTGGTGTCCCTCCGAAACGTAAACAAAACGATAGTGTGAGAGACTCGAGGGAACGATAACCATGGTTTTATGTATTATAGTTGGTTGTTCGACGAAAAGTGGAAAACACAAAGATATAAACTTTTTTCGAGTACCAGCAGTGATCAGTAATCAAGGAGAAGCGACCGAGGAACTATCAAGAGAAAGGAGAAATCGATGGATTTCGGCCATAAGTCGCCAAGTGTGGGGCGTTGTAATCCTTCGATTAGAGGGCTAACTTCCTGTAAAAGCACATGCGCTTTTTGTATAATGTCACAATTGAGCCATCCAGTTGGGCTAAGAACAAGTCCATAATCAGAGTCTGTGAGATTTGCCAGACCACCTCTCTTGTCAATTTGACCAACAGTCACTTTTGTGAGTTCAATGTCATCTGCCTCGCTGTTGCTACTAGATTCACTACTACTGTCATGTGTTATTGATGCAGATACATCACTGGTAACTGACAAGGATGAAGAAGTACAAGGGGTAGTTGTAGTAGAGGCTGTTTTAACATCTGATGGAGCTGCAAGATTCTTGTAGTCTCTACATTTCCAAGTTGTCTCTGTTTGGCATCCTCTTATATCCAAGACAAGTCAAATGGAAACATTTTCCATATTTACATTGTACATTGTGACATTCCACTAGCCTATCATGCAAGCTTGGTGCAGATACATATGCTGTCACAAAGTAAAGCAGCCTGGTTTGTTTGAGAAGACTGCTTACCAGTAGCTTTAGGTTTTTTCTTGGTCTTGAATTCTGGTAATCTTCTGCAATGAGGGTAATACCAGATTTTTGGCAGTACTGCTTCAGTATCCAGACATAACCAGGACATATGAAATTTGACATAAGGGCATTCATGATTGCTGCAGGGAATTGAAGTTTCATCGTGTGCCATTCTGCAGAAACAAATACCATTTCCCAAAGGCTTGCTCGCTGGCAAAACACACTTTCTTGTATACCAGCGTCCTAAAATCTCTGGTAGAATGCATATTCTCCAGAATGCCTCAAGCTTTGGTAGAACAACTTCCCAGTGTTTATTGTTAGGATAAATGCGCTCCTGCATAATGACAGCTTTCACTGAAATGTCAAAAGCACACACAACTAAGTCGCAATGCCTTCTCTCAGTAGTAAACAGCTGTTGCTGCACCTGATAATAATAATTATGGTGTCGCTTTAGCTGAAATACCCCATTGTCAACTTTTTCAAGGCAAGCTGTCTTTTTCTTTACATATCTCTCAAAGTCACAGTTTTCAATACTGTAAAGGCATTTAACTTCACCACAGCTCAAACCACAGCAGTCGCAGGAAGTGAGGAAGTCAGGTGTTGCATGAATAAATTGTTGTTATTTGTTAATAATAATTCCACATCTGGTTAGCACAAAGTTAATATGATATTTTTTCATTTCATTTTCATATGTAACAATGGCATCTTCTTCGTGTTTGCAACCATGTTTCACAGCTTTGGTATTCACTTTATAAAGGTGTGGATAACAAATTGACTTGATAAGGGATTGTGAGGGCTGTGCTAAATTACTGTGAGAGACAGTGCCACTCACCGAAGCTCCAATTCGTCCAGCCCTGTGCCTGAAAAATCCAGCACCCTTTGCTTGTTTTATAGTATCTTTTTCAATGGATTTCATCTCTTCGTCTGAAAGCTCAATTTTGATATCCATACACTTTTTAATTAAATCTGAAGGTCAAGGTTTGTAGAATCATACAGATCAGTTACTTTAGGGATTGAGTGGCTATTCGAGATGAACTGTTCAGCAAATGGGTCTATCAAACTCAGAGCAACTGGTTTTATACTGCAGCCATTAACTTAATGGTAAAGACCTGTCATTTCAGCAGAGGTTGGGGCATCCACTGCAGATGATTTTGAGGGGTGTTGCACTTTATTAACATTAGCTTCAGCATGCATGCTTTCTCCAAGTGAGTCAATTTTCATGTCTAATTCCTGCTTCATTTTCTTGGCTGATTTGAAGTTTATGTCTGCAACCTTGGCATAAGGCACTTCATTGACATATGATGGTAGCAGCCAAGTACATTTTACTTGAGTGCATGCTAGTTTACCGTTTATTCGTGTCCATGCTTCGATGTAAAACATAACACTAGCAACATGTGAGCATGTTTCAGCTAGTCCTGCTTTACACCCAAGGCAATGAGCAGAAATTATCGTTCCATCGCTGTCAGTGACAATCCAAACCGAAATCAAATCATGCGTTGGGAATGTCTCACTTTCGCAGCTACCACATGCTTTCCGGAAACGATGAGACCACTAACTGAAGTCACGAATCCAGAAACCATTTGATTGAAAGCCTCCAAACTTTTGTACGCCTTGAACTGCTGTTCGGGGTTTAACTGCTCATTTGGAACAGTTGCCGGGTCAAGTCTTATCACAGATATCTTCTCCAGATATTGCCGCTTTACATGTGCATGCAGACTTTTAGAATACTCAGAGAGTACCGGAATGCGATCACAAAGATCCTTCACGTCCTCCTTACTTTTTTCAGCCTCTAAATCGATCGACATTTCGAGAAATTCGAATAAGAGTGGGAGTACTGTATGTTTTGGCCTACTATTTCAATTAAATTTCACGCACTGAGGGACACCAACATGGCGGACACCCATATATGGAGCGTGGTATTTGGAGTGTGACGTCACGTGAAAACCGAGAATTGTCACTTCTAAGCTTGATTACAAGCTAGGTCAGTCAACGCAAAGCAAGATGGTTCGAACATCAGAGTATGTAAAACTGCGAATTTATCATTTCTTCAAGAAACGAAAAAACGTTGCTTCGACTGTGCGTGAGCTTTACACAGACGAAGGAATTAGAATTGATAGAAGAACTGTGAGCAAGCTATTCAAGAAATTTCGCACTGGCAAAACAAGGGTCGATCACCTTACTTGACTCGAGTTCATTGCGATTTCATTGACCGCAAATTAGAAGAAAATGATGAGTTGACCTCCATCGGTATGTAACATGTTTTTTATTAGTCTCAGTGTGTAACATGTTTTTTAAATCAATTTGGGTGTTCTGTAATGTAACTAATAATAATGAAACCTTCGACGACGTCATTTTTACCGACGAAAGCTCCATCCACCTTGAGCGTGATGGACGCATATGCTTCACTAAGAAAGGAATGCCACCTAAGCTGAAACCGAATGCCAAGCACCCCTACAAAGTTCATGTGTGGGCCGGAATCTCTAAAAAGGGTGCTACAAAGATACATCATGCGGTCGCAGTTTTACGTTGAGGCGATTCTGAGAGACACATTGGTACCTTTTGTAGAGGAGAGATTTCCAAATGGCTATAGGTTTCAGCAGGATAATGACCCAAAACACAAGAGTAAGAATGATAAGAAACAAAGTAGTAATAACTATACGGCTAATTTTTCTATTTTGTTTGGGACCGTTTTTGTGTTGAAAATAAAATATATGTTTGTGTATTTTCTAAGGTCGCCTTGCTATGGCATTTATCAAGGACAACGGGATAAGTTACTGGCCAGCACCAGCTGAAAGTCCGGATTTAAATCCGATAGAGATGCTTTGGCATGAACTGAAAAACCACTTACGCCGCTTTGTCAAGCCTAGAGTAAAGGAGGAACTGCTCAATGGGATTCAGCAGTTCTGGAAGACAGTCACTCCTGCCAAGTGCAGGAAGTATATTGGTCATCTGTAGAAGGTGATTCCAGTCGTCATAGCCCGTGAAGGAAGAGCATCAGGACATTAATTTGCTCAGTTGTAAACAATATTATTAAACATCCAACAAAAGTAAATTACTATCTCATGTAATAAATTAAATAATAGTGAATTCCAAATAAAAATATGACGAAGCCCAGTGTTCACAGTTGTGATTCTAGAACTACAGCTTCATTTACCTGGCGGCGAGGGAATGGCGTTCTTTTCTGAGAAATATTTTTGTGCTTTTGTCATGAGTAATAAAATGCAGATTTGTATGCGCCCAAGCAAATAGCTGTCGTCTCTTGTTTCAGTGAACCTGAACTTGACAATTGAGCAATACTGTTGACTCTTGTGGATCATACACTAGATTGAAGAATCATTGTTGGGTTCAAAATGATAGAACATTGAAACTGAGACCGCAAGGATGTATGGGTAAGCGATAAATCAGCTTCAACAGACCATAATAGTGTATTACCAGTGGTCTCTAGGTTTTATGTCGTCAGAGGAAAATTTTGGTGTTTATCGAAATCAATGATCTCTAAGCAAAATTCTACACTTTTGAGCCGCGAGTGTAGGTCAGTGCCTCTGGGACCAGGCTAGACAATTGAGCAATACAATATGCGGCGAGTGAGTCACTTACAAAGAGAAATTATCTGGAGCCGGCTTTTGTGTCGCAATTATCACACCTTTTGTAAACAATACAAATTAACGCAGGGTCCTCGGGTATTATTCTAAAACCTCGGCATTTATTCAAAACTTGACCAGTTTTGACCGTTGACCATTTTGTAAACTCTGGAGTCTTTTGTGTCGCAATTATCAGCAACATTTGAAAACAACGATGCGACGCGAGTATAAATAAACTGAATTACCACTGGCAACAGGTTATTTTGGGTAGTATTTGTATTTTCCATATCGCTTTTAAGCTCTCCGAAGCCTCTGTTATTGTCTGTATTTGTTTCTGATGACCTTTAGATATCCAAACCCCCAACAGTAATCCGAACCCCGACATCTGGTTTTATTTATGACGTCAGCGAAAGCCCCGACTACCTAAGAAGGGAGAAGGGTATGCAACAGGCCCTTATGTAAACAAAAATCTTTGTTCTGAGTTTGTGCAAGAAAAGTCACGTGGGGTGGACAAGTGATGACAGATACACTTTTGGGAGAATCGCAGTGTTGACAGATTTGTATCACAACAAACTCTTTAAATATAAACGGTCAGTGTGATCAGCCACGGGCAACACGGGCAGTGAAATGAGACTAAAAGAAATGTTAAAGCTTTAAATTTTAGAAGTTGGGGAATACCCAATTACATTGTAATTGAGACATGAGGTAAGTAAAACACATCGGATTCAAATAGAAAGCTACTGATACCGGATGACTAATTCTAATTTAACTAATTCTGTTTATATTTAAAATTCGTTCTGCAGTTTGTTAATGTTCGAACCCTCATCGACTGAATTTTCAAAGATTTCCAGGTAGGCAGGCATACGTTATTTATTCATGATTTATCTCGATTGTACCCTGCGAGCAGAGTTTTTTTCTACTCGCCCAGGAGAGCGACGAGAAAACAAACCCCCCCGTGGGATTTGCCCCCCCCCCCGTGGGATTTGCCTCCCCCCCCCGGGGCGAATTCACAGGTGAATTTGTCCCCCCCCCCCCCCCCGGGCGAATTCACTGGAGATTTCGCCCCCCTCTGGTGATTTTGCCCCCCCTTCTGGTGATTTTACCTCTTGGTGAATTCGCCTCCCCCCCCCTCTTCAGAAAAAATAGTATATTTCTCTACTTTTCACGACAAGTTTGTTACTTTGATTAATAATGAAAAAATGAAAAATATAACGTTTTAAAAACTGAAATTATTTATTTTATTTTATTTATGATGAAACAAAAAATGTACATGAAATAGCCGTGTAGAAAAGCCAAGAAAGCTAAGGAATTCAAAATTATAATAACATCCTGAACTAAGTTATAATAGTCTACTTATCAAAGAGTAGAGTGGTTTTCAGGTAAAATAATACTAAAATCAGTTTGAGCTTAATGTGTAACTGTTTTTTTTAAGCTCATGCAAGACTTTATATTCTTTTTACCTGCCATATCATTGTCAGCTATTTATTAAAACAAACTGCCTCAGAATTAATATTAAATCAAATTTAAAAAACTGAAATTCTGACTTGAGCCGACTAAAAGTATTTTCTGTTAGCTTGCATGATGAAAGGGCTATTCGAGGTCAAATTTTCTGGCTACATTTGAAGGCACTGTTCGCTATCGTTGATTCTGATTTTCGCTCACAATGCAGCAAAGGAGCGAAAACAGCGACTTATCATCGTGAATCAGTCTAGACACACGCTGCCAGAATTTAGAACGAACATATAAAAGTGACAAAATATTTGGACATTGTCGCTCAAAAGGACTTTACAAAGAAAGTACGTCACTTTATTGAGGCAGCTGAACCATTTTGGTTGTAATATTAAGCTATAGCTGTGTTGTGGATAATGTTGAAATAAAGTAGAGGATGGTTTGTTGTCTTTATTCACATCAACCTTTTATAATAGCTACATTAGGAATGCAATAATTTTCATTACTCTAAATACCATTATCTATAGGAAACAATTGCTACCAAATTATCGATTCCTGTGACCATTTTCCAAGAAATACTTTTGATGAAAATATATACCTATATAGGTACCAAAGGGAGGGGGGCGAAATCTACGAAGGGGGGCGAAGGAGGGGGGCGAAATCTCCGGAGAATTCGCCCCGGCGAGGACAAATTCACTGGGGAATTCGGCCCGGGGAGGACAAATTTTTTTTGGGGGGGGGGGGGGGGGGGGGGGGGGGGGCGAAATCCCTGTGACACCGGCACCCGATTATTTACATCCACATTTCTGGATGTAAAAAAATTATGGGTTATTGGATTAAAAACCAGTTAAAACTGGTTTTTGACACATACGTCATCTTGCACATGACAGGCGAGTCACGTACCGTTTATTTCTTGAAGGCGATTTGGGTAGATATTTTGTTGGATTATCGTGAATTTCTCGCTCGAATCGAGACTAACTCCCGACAAATTAGGTATGGATGGAAAGCAAAGTTATCGATCTAAATGGCTTTCGGGATGATACGTCTTCGGGTGAATTTTCTACGGAGTTGAAAGCATTTGAGTGAGAGGCACTCGCCATGAAAGTTTCCTGCCTTCGGTCATTTTTCACGGGGAGGAAATACCACAAAATGGCTCCGGAACTTCAAAAGACCACAAAATAAATGTAAATAAATGTGTCAATGTCAGTTTATTGAGCAAATTTTACATTTTCAGACAATTTTAAAAGTATACTGCTTGGGCTGCCTGTCTTGTTACGTCACATTCACGCATGCTCAACAGAAATAGTCGCGGGTGCCGGCAGAGGTTTGTTTTCTCGTCGCTCTCCTGGGCGAGTAGAAAAAAACCTCTGCTCGCAGGGTATCTCGATTGTAGATTATTAGGACATATTTTTCTCTCTACGGATAGGAACAACATTGAAGTCCACGAGAATGTCATTCTCGAAAGCTTCCAAATAGAAGGTGGAAAGCGAACTACTGTACATGCATTGAGGCATATAATCTTTACTGTGGCTGCTTACCAGGACACGTCTCACCACTGACCGTAGACAACTTTGGAAAATCAGTGTGGAAGATTTTTCCTCAGGCAGAACATGCAAGACTTCGCTGTGACGGGAAACGATTAGGGTATATCCTTTCAAATTATTTCAAATATAAAATACTGGTAGAAAATACCAGTTGACTTTTCACTAATTACTATCACGGTATTTCAATGAATTCATTTAATTGTATATTTTATATTAATAATAATAATCTTTATTTCACGTGGGTGGAATACATTTTACAGCTTATAAACTAAGGAACTTATGGCCCTCCTAATCTAAAATATATATATAATCTTAAAGTGCTACTATGATGAACTTCGTACCATTGCTAAATAAATTATTTATTCGTAAAATAGTCATTTTAGCTCCAAGATAGCAGTTTTAGTTGTTTTTAAGTCGATATAAGCATATGGGTATTTTGTCTGCGCATGCGCCAACACAGCATTGACCAGTGACGTCTGAACCATTTTACAGCTCGATAGCTGATATTTTGTAGGAGATCTACGCGTTTCTAAAGTTTAAACGTCATGAAAATTTACTCATTTTTAAAGACGATAAACACTTCTTCCCCTGGGTATATCTTTGGCCGCTGTTATTTCTTTTGATGGCGAGATATTTTACATTGAAATGCGACTGTGGTGTTTGGAGTTGGATGTTCAGCATTAATTATTTCTACAATCAAGTATTCTACAGCACTGGATTAACGTTTGGTAATTGTGATGACAGTAAACTTTTAGAATTTTAATGAAATGGTCTTTCAGGTGGATGCGATTTCGAGCTATGGCCCGGTTAATATGTAGAAGTGTTCAACTTAGGTCGAACTTTAACGAGATATTTCTTGAAATTTTTACCGACCCCCAAGTTGGAGATAATTACCACAGCATTCATTCCTTTATATAATTTCAGTTTTTATAGAGAATGGGGCTTCAAAAAATGTATAGCTGTCAGATTTAATAGATTCTTCTCACCCTATACTCGGTGTAATGGCGGAATTGATGTTTTGTGTTACTTCTCGAAGCCATGGTTCTATCATATCTTCGTCTATTTCCTTATTCTAAGTCTTTGAAAGTATAAATGAGAGAACAGACTTTGCAGAAAAATTAGTTGTTAAGAAAATTAAAACTTGTTTCCACTGTTTTGCATTGCAATAGTTTTGCTTACCATTTACGGGACTCGCGACGAGCAGAAATGTGGACTCCAAGCATTCAAGTCAAATTATCTTTCGATTTCTACCGACCCCCAAGCTGCTTAATGTTACGGAGGCGAAGATTATTCAATAGTCATTCCATTCATCACAATAAATGACTTTCAAAAAATGTATAGCTCCTGCTATGAATGTTCAAAGTGCATGTATACGGCGAAGACGGCAGCCATTGTCAGTTTAGCTTGTCATGTCTGGACCTCCCTCACCTTGCAATATGCAACTCACAATACATCGTAAATACTGGTTATGACAACTGCAGCATGCCTTCAGCATTGATAAAATAGAATCCATCATTTTAGAGTTGCATATGTTCATATAGACAAGTTAATAAATAAATATATGAGAAAGAACTTCGTCATCTTGTTTGTTATTCCTGGTTTTTAAATTAGCGCGGGATGCCGCGGGATATATGCGCGTGTCAGAGGGTCTTTGTGTTCATGTTGGCATTTCACGCATGCGCAGACAAAATGCCCATGTGCTGTCGATATAAGAATAAAGGAGTGAAATATTGGACTCCCAAAACAGGCAAAAATACGTCCGCCATTACAAAATCGTGTTCCTACGAACAATAGACTGTGACGTCAGTTTCTCAATGTCAACGCGTCGCTTCACGGCTTGCTGCACTATATTTTTAGTTTTATTATGATTAAAACATTTGAACAAGAAACAGTGTCTTGAATCGCCAAAAAATCGCAGTGTTCATGCGTGTAAATCAGTAATATGACGAATTTGCGAAGAACGATGTTGAGAAACTGACGTCACTTCTATTGTACAATTAGTCACCGGCCAGGAACCAGTTTGAATAATGGCAGGCTTGAAATTTGTACAACATTTGTACATTTTGTGGTAGTTATTTTTATCGTAGCGAAAATTGGTTTGGATATGTTAATAAACATACTACCAGGATACTAAAAAAACATCAACATCGAAAAATTTCATCATAGTAGCACTTTAACAATATAAATATATTGATAAGACGAACTTTCAAATGCAATGAAACGAAATTGAAATATGTATATATTTACCTTAATTACTTGCTAAAAATGTATATCTTCATTTAATGGCGGTACGAAAAGAAACACATTTACACTGCCAGAACAATTCAAGCCAGCTCCTGCAGTGTATACCCATGACACTTGAATCCATGGTGAAGCTATTTATTGAGGATTGTAGATATTGCTTTAACCTCAATGTTAACCTTCTTCATGCATCACGCTCATCGCTACGTATTGGTATTTTTGTGAACGGACCTATGATTATGATAGACCTTGTGGTGAATGAGAAATTCAATTGGAATGTGATGTTTAGTGAAGAAAATAAATCAAGCTGCAGCCACAGAGGTTTTAACCAGTCATTATGAAGTTCCTGCAACCTTCTAAAATTATTCTGACTTAATGTAATGCGATCGTGCATTCGTGCGCATCTTTCCTGCGCATGATATTCAACGGCAATTATCCAAAAATCTAAGTCGGTGACCTATCCTGATTTTTCCACTGTAAGTCTAGGTCAACTAAAGCTAGAAAATATCAAAAAATGATGACAGGTCTTCAAACTATTTTTTTAGTAAATCTACGAAGTGTTCATTTTCGAACTACTTTTCATTGGTTGGACTTCCTGTGGTAGAGCTATTTCAATATGGCGGATCATGAATTTTAATATTTAACGGCGAATATCTAAAAATCTAACACGGTGACATACCCTGATATTTTTGGCCTGAGTAGGTATTTACAAAAGCTAAAACATATAAAAAAATGAGGAATTTTGAGGAAATCGCCAAAATGTCCAAAAATAGGATCGTAAAGGACGGTCAAAGTCTTTGAAAAATTATATCTTCTCAATGGATTCGGTGACCCCCATTTTTTATTTCATTTTTCTACTCTAGTACTCAAAATCAATATTTGTGCCAAGTTTAAAAAAAATTGTTCGGAAAAAAATTGCACGATCGCATTACCTTAAAGAACTGCATTATAGCGATTAAAAGCGCAAAAATATGCCAACGATTGCCAAGAATATTCCAGATCTGTTGACTGTAAAACATTTCTTCCCCAGAAAAAGCACGGTCAGTCTTGTTCCCTTTGTTCCAAGACCAATAGAATTTTGAAAAGGAAGGCACAAGGGGCATGCTCAGAAAATGAAAATTCTAGTATGTTATTAAAAAAAGCCAAAAAAGAACTTCACAATACCCAGAAAAGAGAGAATTACTGGAAAAGAAAAGCCGAGCTAGAAAAAGATAGAAGAGAGCTTTGTGAAAAGGGTAGCAAAGACTTGCAAGAGGTAATATATAAAATAAAATCTAGTGTACCGTAAACAGCCGCTTATATACTATAGTATTGAAAGGAGTGTACTTCACTGCTTTATTTGAGGTCCAGAGGAGACATTTTTTGTGCCTTAGGTTTTAATTTTCTTCATACTTTATTTATTTTTAAAAGATCTTCTTGAAAGCAGATGCCAAAGTCCTCGACGACAATTTTGACGTGGAGTTTCATGACGACCCAGACATGCAACTTTTGTGGTCGCAACAACGAAATGCAATTCAACAAAAGACAAAGACAGCCATAAAATGGCACCCAAGGTTTGTACAATCGATTCCTCAATGCCTACATCTACGAGTCTGCGTCACTTCCGGACTAAACACTTGCATTGTTACATTCGAGTTTAGTCCGTATGGGACGCGGGCTAACATCTACTAGCATTCCTACTAGTTTAGTACAAATTGTTGATACTGCTACCTAAATTATCTTTTAATATTGTTTGGATTTCAGAATCATTAAATTGTGTCTCCTGTTGTGGCACAGATCCAAAGAAGGGTACAACGAATTGAGAGACTCTGGATTCCTTTCGCTTCCATCAGGGCGCCTTCTTCAGTACTACAAAAATTCTGTAAACACATCCGCTGGTTTCCAAAAGGACAGACTTACTTGGATGCAGAAGGAAGCGGAGGAAGGAAAATAAGATTTCTTTGTCTGGGAGACATGGTGCTATAGTTTTCGACGAAATGGCAATACAGGTAACTTTGAATAAAAATAAACTAAAGGTGTAAAGTTGTTCACACTTCGTTAACACCATTGGTAAAAACAACAGCACGCACAGACAAATCTGATGAACAACCGATGGCTAATATTTTTCAACAATTCCATTTAGAGTGAACTTCAGCTTGTTGAAAGATGTGGCCAATGGGAACTGGTTGGAATAGCGCAAATGGGAGAAACGTCTAGACACGTACAATCCATAGAAAAAGGTTTATTATGGCATGCCTCTAAGTATCGTAGAAAATACTAAAAAAATACGTTTTGTTCATGCTTCTCTTTCGCAGGCGAGGAAAAAGTAGTAGTTGCAATGCACATGTTACAGATGTACTTTCTGGGAAACACCGAATTGAGATTTGCCTTTGCTCATTTCCCGACCAGCGACTTCTGTGGCAGAACTCTATGAAAGCTTTTGGGAGGCTGTTGAGATTTTGCAGCAATATAAATTCTATGTCCGTCTGTGTATTTGTGATGGGGCCCCAGTAAACAGGAAGTTTATAAAACATCAAATTGGACACAAAAGGGAAGGCGAATCATTCACGACGACAGTTCCCTCTTCTGGAAAAACTATGACATTCATAGTGGATCCCTCGGTACGAGTTCATTCTGCATTATGATTATTTTTACCCATCATCATCATCATTATTTTTTTGCTTATTTTCGATTCCTTTGTGGGGGTTAAAGAGAAATAACAACAACTGGAAATATAAGAATCAGATGGAAGGAAAACAAGAATGAAAGAAAAACAAAAGCATGAAAAAATGAACTAATCACTAAATGATTTCCTTTGATTGAATTTTAATTATGCTTCTATTTTTTTCATAGCACAATTTCAAGAAAATGAGAAACGAAAAACAAATTCAGCAAGGCATTTCATGATTGGTGAAGACGAAATTCTTTGGACCCATTTAAAAAGCGCGTATGAATACGATATCTCGACAAATACCCGCCTCACCCACAGACGTCTGTCGGATGACCATTTCAATTTAGACAACGCAAGCAGGATGCGGAATCACCTAGCTGACGATGTCCTTGGAAAGGATATGCTAGAACTATTAAAGGTTTATACTATGACATAAGAAATGTACATGATAATTACTAATTACTACTACTACTACCATTTGCATTGTTAGGTTTACCAAAGACACTTGCGAAACACAAATAAACCGTTTGAGCACCTCAATAGAACTATTGAATTCATAGAAGTTACTGGAAGACTTTTGAAAAATTTCAAGCATCGTGTTCCTTAAACGTAAGTTTAAGGAACACGTTTTTATTTTATAACTGAAATATTTCAATATAAAGCATGCCATTTTCTAATGTACATTCTTTGTGTTTGCTTAAATACTGTAGCTCTGTTGATGATACAAGATTTATTGAGAATGAGAAGTGTCTGGAATGGTTACGGAAATGGAAACAAGACATGTCATCTCTAGAAAATGCAAACCTTTCAGCCAAAGAAAGAAACAAGAGGTTCATTGCAGCTGAAACGAAATTCGACGTCTTCTCTATGGTTATTGGCGTCAAAGAATTTTGTAAGCACATGTTTGATGACTTTCCAGGTTGTTCCATCAACGCATCCAAGACAAACCAAGATCCTCTGGAAAACTTGTTTGGCCAAGAAAGAAGTTTAAATGGTCAGAACGACAATCCCACAGTTTATCAATATAGTAAAAATTGATAACGACGTGTGCTTGTTATAGATTTGGCTTTGAAATCTTTTAAGTTAAATTCTTATGTGTTGATTTCAGAAAACGGTGTGAATGCAATCACTCAGCTACAACCAGCTAACCGCAAGAAAGGCAACAGCACCAAATCCATATCACTCTATGACGGGAACCCGCTGAATAAGAACAGAAAGACAAACACGGAACTGAGACTTATCCGATGATAAGTCTTGGAAGACATGAACTTAACAAATTAATGTTCAATCAGCTTAGACATCGACTTGTCTTTTTTCTTGTACCACCTTTGTATTTGTGTATACTCAATTTCTAGACCCAGAGCTTGTAATTCCTCTGCTCGCTGTTTGCATTTTTTTGCACTTATGTCACCGCTTTCTATATCAGCTTGTAGTATAGCTTGAACTTCTTCTGACGGCTTGAATGTCTCACAATGTCTTTTCCTTGCAGCACTGGCATTCACATTTTCCTCTCCTGGTCCCATATTTGATGCAGCCATTTCAAATGTTGCATTGTTTGCAAGACCACCTTGCAGAACATTAAGATGTATGAAGTTGTTATGACAGAGAAAGAAGTTTTGCAAAGCTCCACATAGTGTATTGTTGTCATCGTTATTTCTGCATGTAAGTCCACAGGCAGAAATAAGGAGCTTCAGTTCATTGCGCTTGTATTTCCTGAATAGTTCAGAAGATTTGAAAGCGCAAAACTGGAGGTTTGCAAAGCTCATCCGCTTGTTAGGAGTTGAGTCCTCTCGGATACACTTGAAATCAATTATATCTTGCTTATTATTTTTAGATGCCTTTACATTTGCAACCTTGGCACGATGCGGAGTAGATTTTGAAGTATCAAATTCACGCTTGAGTCATTTTAAGAACGATTTTTGTTCGCTGTTTAAGAACCGATTTACGATTCGGCTGAACAAAATTGATGACCACCAGACGTCAGTAGACTCAACAGTGCTAGTGGCTTCAGAATGCAACTTTCCATCAGTTTGTGTTTGTTGTGAAGGCGATTGATTTTGAAGTGTGTTAACATCTTTGTACGCTGGGTCTGTACAAATTTCAGATATGCCGTTAACGTTGTCATTTGTGGAAGGTTCGGCCATCATTATACACTCAATTACTTCATCTAAGTCATCCAAGTCGCTATCTTCCTCGTCGCTCGATTCCGCCTCGTGCATCCCTATCAGAAGTTTGGAAACGAATGCATTAGCTTACAAATTAAAAAGGAGATAATAATAAAAAAACAGCGGACCCCCTATTCAACGGACACCCTCAGTTTTAAGAGGACCTCCCATTCAGCGGACACCAAACAAGGTCTCAAGGGTGTCCGCTTAATAGAAGTTTCACTGGCTGTAGTGTTAATAGGATAGCTATATTTAACCCGCTTTCGAGCACTCCAGTACTCTTATTGTAGAACTGCAATGGTGTAAAATAAATACATAACCTAGAGTATAAAACACTTTGTTATAGTGTGAAAAATTAACTGCTTACCGATTGACACGGAACTTGATTTTGCGTCTTTGGTGTCGTCCTTGACAGTCGACGTCAATGTTAGTACCACAGAACCCCACTTCTCAATCACCACAGGATCATTTAATACTCTTGTCCTTGCCTCAGCAATCGTATGTTCAAATGCTGTATGAATACTTTGTGTGTCAAAATGGACATCACAGCATTTTTGAAGAGTTGTGGTAAATTCGTAGAATACGTCTGTTGAATACGTAAGTCCACCCTTATCAGCTGCAATAGTTCTGTCCAATGAGTCTTTGTACTCAGAATTTGTAGCAAGAGCTTCTAGGGTTGATGTACAGTGTTGTGGAAGAGATTTCAGTTGTAACTCGTTAGAAATTCTACTTTGTACATTCGGGTTCTTTGATGTTATTTTACGATTAACGTAACGCTGACAGCGTTTAATTTCTTTTGATAAGAGCCACCCAGACATTTTTCGTATAGTTCCTTTCATTTCCTGTGTGTATTCAGTATTACTCTACATTATCGATGGCTCGGGGGCATGAGTGATCAGACTTTTTTCCTTTCGTGTTTCATATTTTTCTTTGATCAGTTGCCGGTGAGTGATAATCGTTGAGGTGGTTTGCGATTTCTCCCATTGCCAATTCCCATGTTTGAATCATACGATTCGAAGCCAAAAGACCACTTAGACCAGGGTAGTACGAGTCTTCAATTAACTTGACGTTGACTTTGTCGGCATCTTGTACAGAGTCGATGTTAAAGTGTACGGTGGCCCATAGGGGACACGCTGCAAATAAGACAGGTTGCTGCAAATAAGACGAGTTGCTGCAAATAAAAAACGAGTTGCTGCAAATAAAACAAGTTGCTGCAAATAAAACAAGTTGCTGCAAATAAAACGAGTTGCTGCAAATAAAACAAGTTGCTGCAAATAAAACAAGTTGCTGCAAATAAAACAAGTTGCTGCAAATAAAACAAGTTGCTGCAAATAAAACGAGTTGCTGCAAATAAAACGAGTTGCTGCAAATAAAACGAGTTGCTGCAAATAAGGACATAAAACACTGCGCGCGCAGGGTGCGAGCGAAGGCTGGGTTCGACGACTCGTGCTTGGTAGCCTAGCCATCCACTTTTCCTTCTTCGAATTATGTTTTGTACTGGATGTGGAGGAAATATTACTCTCTTAGATGCAAACTTTTGTCCTTCCTGTGGGACACAAGTCAACAAAGATTCGAATAAAAGTCTTTTGGGAGCACAGAAACACCCAAGTTACGTTGAATTTAAGAAACGAAAATAAGTTGACAGAACGTCAAAGTTCAAGAACAAGAAATCAATACTTGATTAGTTGATATCATCGTGCAAGACGTTACCATACAAGTTGGAATGATGGCCTCGAGAGATGGCGATTTAAAGATTCAACGAGGTAGCAGTCTTCCTATTAAAGTGTCGCCATGTGTCAGCTACTATGAGACAATACATTTCTTGAAATCTGAGACAAACTTTAACAATATAATTTTCAGGGATTTGGTACTTTGTAAATATAGTGAATGATGTAACTTACATTTTGTTGTACATTGTGCATGTACATATAACTTTGTTAAAGATCTAGAGTTATTTAATATTATAAGTTAAGCCTGGTTCATACTAGGTGACATAAATGCAAAATACACCTTTGCATTAGGTTTTATGTTATCATTGTGGACATCACAGCGTAATGGCATAACAGGATTAGTGACATAATATATTTTTAAAAAGCATAACAACATAAAACATCTACATAAGTTTATATAATTATTGCTATTGTGAACCAGCTTTATTGTCCAGTTCCAGTTATTGTAAAAATGTTTTATAAAGAACACATTCTTTGTTCCTGTTTGCATGGCAAAATCAACACAATAGTACATTATCCCTCCCGCTGACTCATTAGCATTAAGGTATGGGATGAGACTCCCCGTCGAGCAATACGACAAAGAGCACATAAGTGCTAATTTTGTCAACAAGAGGGTGGGTTGGGTGGGTCGACTTCCACTCGCCATCTCAATCTTGGTGAACTGACACATTTGCATAATTAATTCTACCTTATATACTGCTTATTACGTCATCGCACGGGATAATGAATATTCATGAAGTATGAATAGGTTTTTATTGATCACCAATTTACATAATTTACAATAGAAATCCAATATTATTATTTATGAATTGGAATTTTTGAGGCATACCAAATTATTAGCACTATTACTAAATAGTGACATTTCTAGAGTGCAGTCAACAAAGGCATGAAAAAGTAGTAAACAATCAGTGCTAAATGGCACTAAACAATAGAAGACAAATAATAACTTTACACCATTTATAGTGCTGTTTAGTTAGTCAAATCTGTCAGTTTTTTTTGTCTGCACTCTATTGTTTTCTATTGTTTAATTGCTGCTATATATTTAGTACTAATTAGTGGAAATAATTACACAAATTGCTCTGGGCAAAGACAAGTATTTCATTTTGCTTGTCTTACATATGATGTAAATTTGTATCAAAATTCAATATTAAAATGTTCGAATTTGTAATAGGTTAAATCTTTGAAAAAGGTCAAATGCATCTCCTTCATCAACTGCCATGTTCCACCTACTACATGTACTTTCTAATATGTGTTCAAAATATTCATGATGCATATCATCCTCTACATCAATCTGACAATCTCCTTCAACTTCCTTTATTTTATCTTGATACTGGGATAGTACAATCCATAGAACCTAACTGTTCTGGTAAAAAATATAAAATATCTGGAACTCCACTGCACTCACTGTATCATGCCTTGACTGCCATATGTAGTGACTGTTCCAGTGATCTCTGACCTTGTCGAGTTCATTTTGAATAATCTTTGAAAAGCAAAACCATAGACATTTCATGTGAAATTCATTTCCAAGCTCTAGCACACCTGACTGAACCATATCCTTAAAAAAGTCAATCCACCAGTTAGATCAACTTCTTCTGAAAGTTGCACAACATTTTCTGTCCTATAATCAGATCGGACTATTCTTGGGCATCCGCCACAATTTTGAACATTATCCAAATACAGTGTAGCTGTTATCTTGGGATTGTTGTTGGATTTTACAAGCTCCAACCAAAGTATTCTTCTGCTATATCCACAAATGCATCCATGAATAGGGAAGCCATAAAGTTTTAGCTTATTGTAACCTAAAGAAGAAAACACAGTTTATATCATCATCATAAATGAGTTCTTAAAAAAACTAAATAAGTTTTACTAAAAAAATACTAAAAATTATAATATATAAATATTGTCAAATTTGATACATAAAAATCATGGTTACAATTCCAATCTTAATACGTATACACCTATTTCAAATAACGTTGTCGCGTTCAAAGCAACAAGCGTCAAGCCAAGACCAAAGTGAATGCTGGTTATGCAGCTGACAATTATTTAAATCACAATTGTTTCTATGAGGACTAATTACAAAATGTGAACATTTTCACATGTTTGTTTGCGTATCACACTTCGTTCCATAGAAAATACGTCTGATTTCAATAATTTGCCAGCACAAAACCAGCATTCACTTCGGTCTTGGCTTGACGCTTGTTGCTTTGAATGCGACAACGTTAGTTGAAATAGGTGTATACATAACAGTATGTTTCCATATGGCCTCTCTGTCCTGAACAGGGTATATAATTTTATGTGAGTCTGTCCTAAACAGGGTATGATGCACGATTGTCGTCATTAAGTATGGTTTTATCCAGTATTTAGCCATCCGAGATCCAAGACGTTTGCCAACGTGTTAAAATTATGTAAAATATAGTGTGTATTTGTACTTTGTCCTAAACAGGGTCCTAAAATATGTTGTCCTAGACCCCTATACCCAAACATGGGTCAAGTACCCCCCCTTCTGTCAGGTCTGACAAACTTGAAGGGGGACTATGTAGGATGTAAATTGTTCAAAATTTGATTGAGCTGAAACTTCACTGAAATAATCTTGAAGGGTCTTATTCACTAGTTAAAATATTTTCTCAATATTCCAGAGGGAAGTACTAATAATACTACATGTATATTTTTATGAATCTTTAGAGGTAACAGTGGCGTCAACTCAACCCAAACTCAGGGGGTTTCACTTGACTGGTGCATTACTACATGGCAATTTATTGATTATCCACAAGGTGTATAACTTTACATTAATGTATTAAGCTTATATTTTTTTATTATTTTTACTGTAATCAATCATGAAAGATACTGTCTGCGCAACTACTGGCTACTACAACTCACCATCAATATGCCAGCAAAAATTAAGTCCACTTGAAACACAGTTCCTTCGTCTAAGCCATCTCTTTGCCTTCTCTTCTACTCCATTTGGATCGATTTCTTTCATTTAATAGCGTTTGAACCACGCTACGAGGAATATGCATATATGATGTTCTAACTGAGGGGAGAGAGCGTTGCGATCCAGTTACACCATGATGTTTGTTCAGTAAACTAACAATATCTTTGTAGCGATATCCGCGGTGAAAGTACATCTTAATAAACACAGTAATATCTTTGTCATCTTTGTTGACTTGTGTCCCACAGGAAGGACAAAAGTTTGCATCTAAGAGAGTAATATTTCCTCCACATTAATAAACACAGTAATATCTTTGTCATCTTTGTTGACTTGTGTCCCACAGGAAGGACAAAAGTTTGCATCTAAGAGAGTAATATTTCCTCCACATTAATAAACACAGTAATATCTTTGTCATCTTTGTTGACTTGTGTCCCACAGGAAGGACAAAAGTTTGCATCTAAGAGAGTAATATTTCCTCCACATCCAGTACAAAACATAGAGGAAAAGTGGATGGCTAGGCTACCAAGCATGAGTCGTCGAACCCAGTCTTCGCTCGCACCCTGCGCGCGCAGTGTTTTATGTCCTTATTTGCAGCAACTCGTTTTATTTGCAGCGACTCGTTTTATTTGCAGCAACTCGTCTTATTTGCAGCAACTCGTCTTATTTGCAGCAACTCGTTTTATTTGCAGCAACTCGTTTTTTATTTGCAGCAACTCGTCTTATTTGCAGCAACTCGTTTTTTATTTGCAGCAACTCGTCTTATTTGCAGCAACTCGTCTTATTTGCAGCAACCTGTCTTATTTGCAGCGTGTCCCCTATGGGCCACCGTAAAAGTGCCTATGAAACGAAAAAATGAGGCCATTTTTTTAACTTGAATTCAAAACTTCATTATATAAGGAGCAATTCCACCAAAAAAACAAATTCTGAATCGCTAAAAATAATATATATTTTTCCAGTTAAAGTTCAGTATTTTAACAAAAAATATTAGCCAGGAGCCTGGAGACGAGTGACGTCATCAGTTGTGTCAGCCAGTTCGCTTCGAAGCAAGTTTACTGTCGTTTGGGAGAGAGAAACGATGCAAACTTGTCGCAAAGTAATCGAGAATATACGCTAAAATATATCTATAATGGATAGCAGCGATTTAGAATCGTCTTCATCGTCATCTTGTACTGATCAAGAGTCAAGTTTATCCGATGAAGGGAATGTGGAATCGTATTTATTTCCATATCAAGATGAGCCGTTAGCTGATGCTGAAGACTCGATCGGTACTGATTGCGGGGAAGAGGACTTAGATGGACTATCTCCTTCGACTTTAGAAAGGAGATTCGATAAAACAGACCCAGTTCAATCATGGTAGGTAATAGTGTTTCATATATTTTCTTCTAATGACTGAATGCCCTTTTGATACAGATTATATTCAGGGCTTTTTTTATGCATGTATAAACATTGTAAGTCCTTCTAATATTCATTTCATCGAAGACGTCACAAGCTAGAGACAAGTAGAGTGGGAAAGTTATCGATCAATTTGCAGAACTTTTGTCTAGATGCATGTACATACCTCGAGTATTTAAGCTTAGATCTATGTATAAACATCATGTAGGTACAATGTAAAGTAAGTTCGATCGGCAGTTATATTATTTATAACTTGACTCTTGAGCTATAACTTTTAAAAGTATAATACGTATAATATTTTACCAAGTGTCACTATAAGCTAACACTGTATAAGCACTAGCTTCAGTTTTATTTAAACTTTAATATATGACATTTTTTATATAACCACTTACTACAAAGCTAAAATAGAAAGCTAGCTAGTAGTAGTAGTCTAAATAATATCTAATTGAACTTACATTTTTTTATATTTTATTACTCGATTTGTAAAACACTTCATAAACAGTGAAAAATTCTTATGAATTTAAGATATAAATAAGCTTAGTTTTGATTTTATATCTAGGTGTACATGTGGTCATTGCAAAGATGAATATTTAGTCTCAGCACTTGAGCACAGGTGCTGCAAAGAGGTGGATCCAGTTGGAAATCTTCTCATGTTTGATGGTAGTGTTGAGAATATAAACTGCATAACAAAACATGCTGATTTTGATGCCCTGACCAACAAAACAGTATTAAAACAAGTGGCACCATTACTAAGGGACAAGCAAGGGAGACGATACCGCCGTCAACCTGGTCGGTCTGAGAATGAGTAAGTACATTTCACCTTTAAATCTAGAAAATAATTTTCTTTGACCAAAGTTTTTATGTATTATTACAGATTGCTCAGAGCCACAGCATACAGATGGCTAGTAAGGTGGTTGTGTGGGTATTTAGGGTGGGAAAATACCAGACCCCTACCTGCTTGTGTCTACCACATCATAAGGACAAGAATCCCTACCCACAATATAACAGGATATGCATCTGCACAAGATAGGGACACATAGTCAACTATTTATTTTAGGATACAGCTATTTCAAAAAATGTTGAAAACTGAATAGTGCATACTGAATAGTGCATTCCAAGACCAAAGGGCATTGTGGGTCTTGTTAATGTGAAATAAAAAGTAAATATACAGCGATTTGTTCGCTATATGGAGCTACGATATTGTTTCTGATGGACTGCACTAAAAATAAAATAAAATATTATTATTTATATTACTTTAGACAATATTACACTAGTCCCAAAATTCATTTCGGTCTTATACGGAATATATTTTCTCCCAACTAGCCGTCAATATTTTGTGGTATCGCCGTCTCAAAATCGCAATTAGTTTTGTATCACGATTCTACAATAAATCGCAAGAAAAACTAATAAAATAACAAGGAAAGCATTCTGATTTGGTTCAAATTCTCACCACTGACGTGGCGACGATTGAAGTTTTTGAAAACTGTTTTCAGTACAAAAAGATTAAAAAAAAAGTTAAAATGACAGTTTAAGAGGAGATTTTTTACGAACGCGCGTATTGAGCGCCAAAAACCAATAGCATGGAGAATACGTTTAGTACAAGGCTAAAACTGCTTCAGCAAAGAGTTTCCTGATTTGGATGTCAAATTAGAGTGTTAATCCAAAGTGAAAATTTGATTTGAAAACTGTCCACATGGGCTAGATCATATATTTGCTAGTATTGCTGATGTTTGCCCCTGAATTAGCTCAAATTTGAAACAAAAAGCAGGAAAATGAAACGCTAAAACAGCTTTAAAGACAATTTACTTTGTTTTTAATAGTTTGTGCTTAGTTAAAATGAATTAGATTCAGTAATCCAAAGCGAAAATCGAAAGTCAAACTATTCAAAAGCGCTCGTTTTTGGCGCTTTTCGCGGATATTACGCGATGTTCAAATAAATATCCTCTTAAACAAGTTAACATGATAGTGATTATAAAGAACTATTGACAAGCTTCCTCTTTTATGTCATGACAAGCATTTCATCTCTTATTTTGGCAGAAAAGCGAATGAAAACAAATCTAAAGTTTATCGTACGGTTCGCCGATTGAAAGTGAATCGATTCAGTAAATATAATTTCGTGAAAATTCAACGATGTTTTAACCCTCAATCTTCTGTATATACAAGGGCAAATGTGACTGCATTATGTCAGTCGACGTCAAGTCCAATGCAGGGTGGAAAATAGCTCAAAAGACGGCAAATTAAGCACAAGATTCTACAAGATTGGCCGGGTTTTCACGGCAAAGAACAACTTTCACTGTAAATTCATTCAACTTCATTCAATGTTATTCTGCAATAAACAAACGACCAAATAATTATAATAACTGTTTTATTGTCTTTAATACTGGATCAAGGTTTTCATCATGTGCCTGATTGTAATTTACACTTTTACAGCATCAAGTTTTATCAAGAAACTAGAGAGTAGAGTGTTCGTAGCTTTCGCCGTGAAATGAAATTTTAGCTGTGAATGAGGTTTGACAGAATCATTTCTCACCTTAACTACGACCTTAGCTTCCCTTGTTTATACACATAACATAATACTGATAATACTGCATTGTAGAAACTCCTTTTTACTGTGGAATAACCTTGAATTTTCCTTGAAAAATCGAAGAACATTCCTGCATTCGCATTGTAGTTGAAAGCCAGATACCAAAAAAATGTCATTTTCGCTGTCAATCATATCCTGTGAACCAATCGCGCGCGGTAATTTTGAGACGTCAATACCACAAAATATTGACGTCTCAAAATAAAACAAAAGTGACTTGAAAATCGTGATATTATATAGAATTGGTATTCAGTATCAACGTTTTTTGAAATAGCTGTATACCGGTATATGAGAATATGATGTACTACATTGTACATTATTCTGCATCATAATACAATGTAAGTCACTAGCTAGACTGGAGCTGACTGGCATTCACTTCGGGAATGGCCCTTCATGGGCTGATGACATTTTTTACATGCTGGAGCTTTTTTCTTAGCAGCAGGTTGACCCTCTTGCTCTTTCTCTTTAAAGTTTGCCTGCAGATTATCTTGATGGTCAGCTGTAATAAAAACAGTTACATCAATAAAATGTACTTCACTGGTATGAGACCTTCATCTACATGTATATAGTTAATACACAGGCAACCACCCAGGATCTATCTGATTGGCCATATACATGTATAAGCTATTACTTTTCCTGTTGTTTATAGCATACATTGTGTTTTTGTAACAAAAAAGGTAAAAAAATAGGTACATTGTATATGTACCTGCTGGAAATAAATGTGTCCTAATTTTATTTCTCTCCTCTTTGCGGCTTATGGCATCCTCTTTTGATACTCTGTCAGGAAATTGCCTATTTAGGGGCTCCGGAACCATTGCCTCATACTTCTGAAGTTTGTTGGCAAGGGCTTCCTGGGTAGACTGAAAAGTAACTTTCTGATGTCATCCACATATTCTGAGGAAGTTAGAGAAAATGGTTAAATCATATTATGTTCTTGTGCTACATATTACCACAATAATTGTTGTACTGCTTACTGTAAGTGTGGGGAACTGCAACTTCCCGTACAACTTCATCCCCAAGTTTAAATTTTGGCCATGTTACTTTATAATAAGTTCTTCCATCCTTCGTTTTCTTAGGCTCTCTCTTCACATTCTCATTGAAATGAAGACTTGCTAAAATATGCCTGTTGAATGAAGGATAACAGAACATAAATTAGAGATTTTACCAAACCTAATTAATACAACATGCTACTCAGACTTTATTGGTATGATGATTCCAAATATATACCTGCAATATGTTCCAAGCCAAGAGAAGCACAACATTTTGGGGTGCCAATGGTTTAGAGTAGCATGGAACCCCTCTAAGCAGCTAGTTTGGGCATTGGAAGAAAGTTTTTTGATATCGTTCAAAATCCTAGTGTTTGTCAGGATGATTTTCAGTTTATCATGAGCCTTGGTTCCTGTAGACAATAAAGATGTCAAATATGTCACTACTTCTACTACTAGTTACTATAATTATAATAACACTTTATTGGGTGAATGGGACCACTGTCTTGAGCAAAACTGACCAATCAGATTACACCTGAAAACAATCACATTCCAACAAAAGTCGTCTGGGCCAATGAGTGTTATACATGTAGTTATAATGCTGATTGACCCAGATGACTTTTGTTGGAATGTGATTGTTTTCAGGTGTAATCTGATTGGTCGGTTTTGCTCAAGTGGTCCCGGTTAGTGTGTCCTCACTATGAATTGCTAAAAAATATATACAAGGTTACATCACAATGTATGGTTACCAGTATTTATTCCAATGATAGGAATAAAACTTTTATTATTTTTCAGCTAAGTTAGTACCTATCTTTATCCAATTTCTTGGTTCAAGATCATCATGTGCACATTCTTTATATAATACGTCTGGATGACCGTCATGTCTATTGGCAACATGCCTCATGAAGGATTTCCATTTGGCCAATATCATTTCTTCAAATCCCTGCTTAGTGCTAGTGGCACACCAATATAGATGTCTTCTGACACCTTTCATCCATTTTTTTATGATTTTAAATCCCTTTTCCTTGCTGGCCTTCAACATATTTTTACTAATGGATCTGGCAACATGCCAAATATCATAAAAATGACATGTCCTTGGTTGGCATTCACGTATCCATTTGGCAATCCCAAGGTGCCTGTCTGAAATGAATACTGTTATAGCAAGTCCTGCCAAGAACAAGTACTCGAAGCACTGTTTTGCTCCCTCTAGCTCCATGGCTCCACTGCTTCCTACTTGGTTGGCCTAAATATTTCATAGAGTGCAAACATTATAACCGTGAAACAGTACTAACTAATTAGTACTAAATAGCACTGATGAAACAATAGAAAACAATGGAGATAACACTATTTAGTACTATTAATAGTACTATTTCACGGTTATATTGTTTGCACTCTACTATACATGTAATAACCATCTTGAATTAAGTATATAAGTACTAGTAGATTTGTAATACAAGACTTATATAAGTATATGATCATAAGTCCCCTAATATAAGAATTCCAAGGAATATACTGCATGTACATGCAATTATAGTTACAAGTACATGTAAATACATGTACAATGTAGGAACTTAAAAAATTCACATTTAACCAATCAGAATCCAGTACTTCTTGTAGTACTGTTATGCTACATGTATTGCCCACTTTAGAAATGAGTCGAGGACTGGGATGAGTCAGGTAGCGCAAGGGTGTCTGGGATCATTAGTCGGGACGTATTAATATTTTCTTTAAATATAATATATACATGCTTACCTGAATCAACTCAAAGTGTACTATTTTTAAAATTGTACAACAGAACATTGTATAAACTCCATACTTTGCATTATGGCCCATGGAGTCAAACCTCCCATCACCACTCCATGAAACATCTTTTTCCTTTTTCAACTGCTCTATCAGGTTTGCTCTGTAGGACTCCCAGTGGTGCAGGATGGCAGGAAAGATGATTTTTTTTGATGGATAAAATAGGTTCGTATAGAGTAAACAGACATCCCCATGTGTTTACATACAAGTAGAACCTTGCTTATTGACGCCCCAGCCATCAACACAGCAAAACTAAATAATATGTTCCCTGCTGGGTACCGTCCTAGGACATAGGGCTGGCTTCGCCAAATAAATGGGCCATTGCTGCAATTGTTACAGGTCTGTACAACAGTCACCATGGTTCCATTTTTCTTCATAACAACCTTAGGCTTTCCCATTTTGCAGTGAAAGCAAAACATTGTGAAAAGATTTAGAAGCATAGTGTAAAAGACCAAGAATTTTGGTTCCTCATGAACTGGTATGCCAGATTCCACCCTGAAAGGAGATAAGATGAAGATATTAAACAATATTAATTAAACCAGCTGCAGTTCAAATACAAATAGGATCGAGTACATGTGCATGTACTGTACATGTATAATATAACATATTACAAACTGTATACATGTATTGTAATGTATACTGTATACTAGCTGTATATTTATGTAAATTCAGTACCTTACTGTACTTTCATTCTTGTCATTATCAATGTCTTCATCATCTGCTGTTGCAGAGCCCTCTGTCTCTTCCCCTATGGACATCCAGTCTGGATCAATATCACCATCCTCTAATTCTGTGTCATTAAGCTCACTTGCGGTACTTTCCTCCTGTATATTCTTTTTTGAAGGTTCACAGTTGCCATCATCTTCAAATTCACTCCCTGGACTCTCTGTAGTGTCGTCAACGTTGACCTGAATAATGAAATTTATATAGCAATGTTTACATCACAGTAAGAACATGCATCACAGGTCGGGTAATTGTACAGTATATCAACAACAATATTAACCCTTTGACACCCAGAGATTTTTGAGTTTTTTAGCGATTTTCTGGACCTAATCACGTCATAGGAAATTTCGATTCCATATAAGGGGTTTCCATGGAAATCTTGACAGTTCTGAATGCCTGTGCGCTCGCGTTTTCACATGTGCTTTCTTTCATCTTGGGATCTGTTCGTGGCCAGTGGTGTTGACTACTTTGAAGAGGCCAAGTTTGCATTTTTAGAGTGTTTATAGCCATTATTCACCACAGAAGCCCCCAGGACAGCATCATTAAAGGAGAACTCCACTATTTTACGATCTTTTTATATATGATAGGTATTATGACACTTAACTTGTTTGCAAAGTTTCATTGTCCTACCTTGCAATAAAGTCGAGAAATAATTCTTGGAAGTAACGATAAATCGCTGACATGGAGGCCGCCATCTTGAACACTCTTCTGAATCTGCAAGCAGTCAGCGGTTATCTATCGTGACGTCACTGCGCGCTCGGTGCCTGGGGCATTAGCGCGAAATACGAAAAAAATAGCTGTAGTCGCTTTCTTATCGTACTTCTTTGGTTTATAAATCCAGGGACCATGCAATGCGTCATCTTGCTTTTAAATCTCGATTTATAAACCAAAGAAGTACGATAAGAAAGCGACTACAGCTATTTTTTTCGTATTTCGCGCTAATGCCCCAGGCACCGAGCGCGCAGTGTGACGTCACGATAGATAACCGCTGACTGCTTGCAGATTCAGAAGAGTGTTCAAGATGGCGGCCTCCATGTCAGCGATTTATCGTTACTTCCAAGAATTATTTCTCGACTTTATTGCAAGGTAGGACAATGAAACTTTGCAAACAAGTTAAGTGTCATAATACCTATCATATATAAAAAGATCGTAAAATAGTGGAGTTCTCCTTTAAGCTTGACTGGTGTGGTAGAGACCGTTCTCCTGGAAGAACTCAGGAAGAAGATACGAATTCACGAACACATTTCGGCAGCTCGTTGAGATTTTCCAAAATGGCGGACTCAAAGTGAAATCGTCTCTCTGGTCTTTCTGTGGTGGATTCCAGGGCCTACAAAGGCATTTTTGGCGACTTTGAACTTGAAAAGAATGCAACCGGTGCAATATTTTGCCTGTAGGACCGAGTGGCTCGACACTCTATATATTCTTAAAAAACGGAAATGGCGGGAGGATTTCTGTCGAAAATTCCCAGATGTTCCCGGCATCCTTTTCGGGCGTGCAGAAGGAAAACACGTGTTAGCGAAAGTGGTCCTAAGGAAATGGCTATTGTTCTGCAAGCTAAGGAAGAGAGAGTGAAAAATTCATGACTATATCAAGAAGAGAGATGGAAGTTTGCCGAGAAAGTGGCGTTTTGTTTCGGAAGGATGTATTTTGGAAGAAAATCCAAGTCAAATGTCGTTCATTTTCGAGGTGTAAAATTGCGTCAAAAACGCGCATTTTTGATTTCTATGAAAAATAAATTGAACTAGTGCCCAGAAATCGGACCTGTAAGTCAGTTTACCTGAAGTTAAAATTTGAAGAGTTATCTAGTTGTCACTAAAAAATGGTCATGAGATCGATGTTACGAAAATTCAGAAAGTAACGAGATCGATTTTTACGGGCGGTTTCGGGCGCCGTGGGAGTCAAAGGGTTAATATTCATTTGATATACAAAAAAAAGTAATATAGAGGAGTTGAAAGATCAGTTAAAAACTATGATTTAGTTTAGATCAATAACGTTCAAAATATAGATTATGTATTTAATACTTACAGATCTGGCTTTCAGCTGTCTTGCCCTTCTTCTCAGATAGTTGTTATTCTTGTGCAAGCGTCGTATAGTTAGAGTGTTCTTTAAGCATTTATGGCAACTTTCCTCTTTACAGTCTTGCTGATCGGCTACACTTCGCAATTGAGCGGTGGTCTCTTCTACTGTGCAGTCTTGCTGATCTACACTGCATGTCTGTGTCTCATCTAAGGGATCATGACCAGATGGTGTGACAACGTTCGTGACAACAGTACTTGACGATGCAAGGCCTTCAGATGAGCCGCCTTCTGGCGTCAAAGCCTGTTTAAGGATCTACAGTAACAAAATATCATATTTTGGTTTAAAATACTTTATACTAGCTTTCAATTTCGGATTGCTGTGACAACATACATGTATAAGACTAGCATATAATTTACTACAAGATGTCAATAAGCGATCGACTCACCCTTCTCTTAGCACGTGTCGTCAAATCTGGCGTACAAGGCTTCTCCACTGCTGTGTCTATGGTTGGGATAGAGCCTTTAATGAGTCTACGACACATTGAAATCTCGGCAGCGTTTTTGCCGTCTTCACCAAGAAGATCAAGGCGCCGAGAAAAGCAGTCTTGACGGAAGTGTATTGAGCATATCACAGAGGTTTTCGATGGTTTGAATGCTGGCCTGTGCTTTTGTATAAATCAAGACAATTTTTTCGAAATACCCGGGGTCAAGCTAGTATTACAGCAACTAACCATTCCTGTACCACCAGCTACACAAAACTTGCCACTAACTCTTCGTTTTCGAACACTCGCCATACTTTCTTCTTATGAATACAACAACAATCGAGACTTTACACAACTGATGACGTCACGAGGTCCCATGGGACCCGTTTTGGCCGAGCGGAAATTGTCTCAAGATTTAGAGGTCACTGTACGGTTTTCAAACGCAGAAATAAAATACTTCCTTTTGATTTTAAGATCTGAAATTTTCACAATCTTTTAAAAAGGCTTTAAATGTTATTTCTACGTTAGAATCTCAAACTTCAATATTTCATTTCATAGGCACTTTAAGGAGGATTAATAACTCACTCCAAATCCATCCCAGGAAATGACCGATAGATGTAATAAAATTTCCGTTTTCGTTAAGCAGCGATTTTAAGTCTTCTTTCAGTGTTTGGTGGTAACTTTGGTTTTCCATGATAATTGTAATAACCTGAGATACTATATTTTCGGGGATGACGTCATACAGTTCAATTACTTCTGCCTCGGTGTAGGCGAACAATTCAGGTGCATATGTTTCGATCCCTGGGTGTGTCTCACTTTCAACACTGGGCATAGGTGTGGCTTGTGAGCTGCCTGGATTGATGGTTGGTAATTGGGCGTTTAAGTAATTAGAAGCAGGGATGATACCAGTTTTGTAGAAATTAACTGTGCTGTCGTGGCCAATAATCTGTAACACAGCGAGACAAAGCAGTGTATACCTGGCTGGGTATAAACATTTCTTTTAAGCTAACTTTTAAAGGTGTTAAGAAAAGGCCCTGGCTCTTATGAATTGTGAGACTCCATGCCAAGTCGATAGGGATTTGTTTTCTTGAAGCTACATGCGCTCCCACGTCATCGTAGACTTTAAATAGTGTGGGTTTCATTGACATAACTTCACCGGAAAAAGACTTTACCAAAGGTAAATCATTGGGAAATCCAATTACTGTCCCGCGGCTCCCATTCACAAGTTGACAAATTAAGTTTTGTAGAAGTATAACTTTCGCGCCTATTTTCAGTTGCAAAACGGCGGGAGCAGTAGATTGAGCGTCGAGATGTTTCTTTTTAGATCCAGAATCTTTGCTTACGTAGGTATGTGTATCTCCATTCAATTTCTGTAAAAGTCTATTGTTATGTACAAGTATGTGGAAACGCTTTGAAAATAGGGTAGTACAGTGAAAATCGTCTAGTGGTTCTGATAGGGGTCTACTGAAAGTGTTTATAAATTTATCCAAGTTCGATGTATTACCCACTCGTAGCTCGGACAAAACGTTCGAAAAATGTCCTTCTTTCTGTCTGTGGATCTCTTTGAGTTCGAGACAGTGCTGTATGAACTGGTTCCATTTTTCCGAGGTGAAACAAAACGAACTTCCTCTTGCCGCATAGCAGTTGTTACCAACCACGGGAGGAAGCTGGTAAAAATCACCACATAAAACTAGTTGAATTCCTCTGAAAGAATTGTTATTGTTCCTGGTAGACCTAGCTATCAGTTCAAGTTTTTCAAACAAATCACGACTTAGCATGGATACTTCGTCTATAACTAATGTCTTGCAATTTTGCCAACGCTTCAAAGCCTCAGGATTGCCCAATACTCGATCAACACAATCTCTTGCACTGCCTTGACCAAGACCAATACCTATAAATCAATTGTAAATACTTTTATGCTAGCTATTGTGGTAGATTAGCGATATACTGGTTCTCTAAATCCGATTCAAATTCATATTTGAATGTACAAGTACAGTTGGATTATTGGCGTACTATAATTCATCATTTTAAAATGTTGTAATGACGAAATGTAAATAAAACCAACTGCTCGAAAGCTAAACATTTATCACAATAAATCTAAAATTGATATGAAGTATCTTACCTGCAAATGAATGTATTGTGGTTCCACCGATATTTACTGAGGCAATACCAGTAGGCGCTGTGAAATATATGTTGTTTTGAACTAATCGTTGTGATCGTTTCAATGACTGTAAAACCACAGACTTTCCAGTTCCCGCTGCACCCGTAAAAAAAACACTGTCCTTCTTCTATTATTCTTAAGACGATTTCTTGTTCCGATGATAGATTAATTATTTTCCCATTGATCACTGTCACGGAAAGAATTATTTTGCCTCAAGAGAATACACGTGAATGAAGATTACAAACTCCTGACCTTAGACAGCAAATCGGCCTGATTAACAAAAGGTTAATAAGAAAAGTAAACAAACTTCGGTAAGTTCCAAAAACGTATCTATCATCGCTTGTCCACCCCACGTGATTTTTCTTGCACAAAGTCAAGACGAAGGAAGAGAGAGGTCTAAGCCAATCAGAAGGTAGGATTCAGGAATGTTGCATACCCTTCTCCCTTCTTAGGTAGTCGGGGCTTTAGCTGACGTCATAAATAAAACCAGATGTCCGGGTTCGGATTACTGTTGGGGGTTCGGATATCTAAAGGTCATCAGAAACAAATACAGACAATAACAGAGGCTTCGGAGAGCTTATAAGCGATACGGAAAATACAAATATTACCCAAAATACTGACTCTACGTGACCTGTTGCCCGTGGAATTACAATCAATTAATCACTTCGTGCTACTCTAGCTATCAATACACTTGGACATTTGCTTATCAACTTACTGTAATCATGTCACTTCGTAGACAACTCAAAGTTCCACAATATGGATTATTTTATTTTGACTCTGATAGAACGATTAGTGTTGTTGCCACGAAATCTATTAAGAAGGTTTTGTCTGGTGACAATACCAGTCAGGGAAGTGTTGTAGAACTCGACTATGCCGGTGTAATACTGATGGCAGAAATCATTGCAGTTTATGGTAGTACTATTTGTTTTTGCAAGAATATTCTTACCTGCTACTATTTGTTAACTCGTTGTTTTCCATTTTAATCATGACACCCTCTAAACAACCCAAAGAATGCTCATTTATTAGGGACCTTAAGAGGCTGTCTCTGTAAGAACGGTCCACTCGCTCTCGGACTCCAAAATGGATTTTCTTTATATTTTTACCGTGAATCACACTAACTATCCTTACAACTAAAATGAAGTTAGAATGATCGAAAAGGTTATTTTACCGAAGTTCTGAGGATTTGAAATATTACGGTCGCTGAGCGACAAAAATGCACTAAATTAAATTCCATAATACACGTTTTTTATGGCCGTTTAAAAATTATTCGCATAATCAAAACCAGAAGATTTAACCCTCAACCGAAAGTTTAGGATGTCTTTAGTTGGTTTATGTATCATTTGGTCTTTTTCTCGCTCGAAGACGGAAAATAAATGGAAATTATCTCACCCCACTCCACTTGTAACGTAAACATAATGAAATTATGGTTCAAAATAACGCTCGAATTCTTGCTTGTGGCACCTGGGCTAGACCTAAAACCTCATTCAAAACAGAGATTAAGACTTCTATTGCTGATTTATCGAATAAAACTTGCGGCACAATCCGATTCCGTAAAACCAGGTTGGCGTGAATATTGCCATTCTGATGTGAGCCGATTGCGTGACACGTCAGAATGATGTACTGTTAGCTGTTTCTTTATTCCCTCTATAGTCGATATTCTGTCCCCAAAGAAGTGAAAATCCATCATAAGAAGAGAAACGTTTATGTGCTGAAGTTATTTTGTGTTGAAAGCTATTTTTATGCAACATCTTACAGCAAGGAGTAGCAACCGCCGTGACAATTTGTCTTATATTTTGTGTTCTATAAATAGCTCTCTAATGAGAGAAGATATTCGAAAATAAAACAAAAAACAGCAACAGTAACAAAATAGAAGAAGAACAAAATAGCATGATGTAAGAACGAGTGATCGGACGGCAAAATTTAAACTAACCCTTTTAATACGGACACCTCGTTATTACGGGTATACTTTTAATATTTCCGCGGTTTCACTGTACGATTTCATCCGGCGGAGTAAAGCAAAGTACATTCGACGGAAAGAGATAAAATAATTTATTATGATTTTCCTCTTATCAGTACTAGTGATGGCTGCTGTATCATGAAATTCGACGTTTCATAGCGAAATAAAAATAAGGAAAAGAAGGGTAAGGGTAAGGGTAAGGGCGTGGCCCAATGTTGCTAACTAGATCGCGTTTTTCTGAAGAGATTGAACATTGACAATCTTGTAGTACCTCTCTCTATATACACTCTATATATATTACTATATACACCTATTCCAAAAATCGTTCATCCGTAGACATTTTGACAACATGCATTTTCAAATGGCCGAATACTGAGTGGAACCCCGCCTAACGGACACCCCGGTATAACGGACACTCGTTATAACGGACAACGGACACTTTTTTTACAGCCCGAACAGCAAAATTTAATATAAAATCAACCCCGTTATAACGGACAGTTTGAGTACAATCTTTCGTCACACCATTGTTCGTGAAGATTTATTCCTGATTAGAGACGAATGGAACTGAATATTTGCAAGAGGATAAGCATTTTGTTAGAAAAAGAACAAAGTTTCACTTGTATTATCAAGGTGATCTGTAAGAAACCGGACACTTTCTCTGGTCCCTTCGGTGTCCGTTATAACGGGGTTCCACTGTAGTTCCAAATGATTGCTATTCAACGCTCGTAGGGATACCTTAATTAGGAGATTCCCAAAGTCCTTTGCGGTCGTCAGCTTCTTGCTTGTTGCTTTCGACCCGGACAACGATATTTGGAATAGGTGTATATACTTGTATATCTCATGCCTTCATTAAGATTCGTCGTTACAACACGGGCAATGCTGAAGAACCTCTTCCAACAGTCGAATTAGATCCTTTTTGCGGTCTTTGGCTCTATAGGTGATTTCAAAATGGCTAAGAATAGCTTTAAGCATTGCGACATTAAATACTTCGATCTTTCTTCTCTTGTACTGGTCGCAAAGATCGAAAGCATCAAACGTTATGGGGTGCTTGAGGCCGATCTCATTATCAATGTCGTTCATCAATGTATAGTGGTCAGATGCTCTAATGAGGCATTCAATGTCTTGTCGATCACCTTCTTCTGATTGCAATTCTTCATCTGTTGGTAGAGCTTCTTGCCCACGAGACTTCTGCCTTGATGCTAATCGTGAAAAAAAACCCTGCAACCTGTGTTTTTGTTAACCACTCCTCTCTTAAGAACAACCGCTCGTTCTTTTCGTTCCTTGCATTACGCATGTTTAACGCAACTTCGTCTGGATCAGCTTTTCTCCCAGTCCTTTCTCCAATTCCAAACTTTGTGGTCAGGTACATTCGTACTTTTTTGGAGAAACGAACACCACCAGTTTTAGGCTTTGCTAGAGCCCATCCAGTGCTTAGATGTGAGGACGTTCCCTGCCTTACAGCACTACTCATAGGAACCTGTACGGTGCTCACGTGACTTACATCGACAGAAGAAATTTTTTCTGCCCAGTCCTTTCGAATTGTGTCATAAAACGACACCTTGGCGTCTGGAATCTCATGTACTCCTACATCTATATGCAGTTCCAGTTCTGAAAATGAATCAAATGTATCCGTGCAACCTGCTTCAGGACACAAGAACAAGTGTGCTTCTTCTTCGTTTTCATCGTTCTCTTCCTGATGCTTTTTAATGGGCAACTTCCTCATTTGAGTAGATTCGAAAAAACCCTGTCCTTCGTTCATTGATAGGTTGGTTGGTCCTTGATGTCGCACATACAATGACTGCCAAGGGATGAGCTTCCCAATACCAACAGCGTATGCCTTCCAAACTCTCAGCCCACTATTCTCGTATCGAAAGTTGTGTAATTCACTGAAGCGTGTTATCTTATTGATTTGCAGGTTTTTCTTCGAATCATTCAAAATGCTTACAGCTGCCGTTGTTCCTTTAATGGGCCGTTCTTTCAGTGCCTCTCGCATGTTTGACACATTAATGATATCATGTCCTTCTGCACAATACTTTCTGATTGCTCCCTTCATAGGACACAGTACTCTGTCGCATATATCTTTCCCTTGTTGTGGTTCTGAAAAGTCATAGCGCACTACCGTAATTCCAACACGATCTCCAATATCTCTTGCAGCCGCAATAAGGTGATTATTGTGGTAGCAGCCAGCTTCGTCAGAGCGCAAGTACACTTCTTTTACCGATGGAAAGTTTACTTTAATATTTCTAAGTAGGTTTTCTAGAATTGAAGCGACTGCATACCAATCCTGAGAACAGGAATCAAATAAATGGGCGTATGAGAGGACTTTGATTTGTTGTGTTTCTTGATCTCGAGTAACGACACTACTGATATGCCAACTGAGTCCTCGCTTACCGAACCAATCACTCTGTTTTTCTCTGTATTTGGTTTGAACAAATTTCATTGCCCAGTCAATTACAATTAACGCAGATTCGTCGTCAAAGTTCTGCAAAAGCTCTTGCTTAGCTGATTCTTGGTTAACAGAACGAATAATGTGAGATTTCCAAAGAAGAATACCGTTTTTAGAGCTTTTGAAATAATGCAAGAGATCGTCCCGTTGTTCTTGGGAATATAGATCATTTGAATGTTTTTCAATGTTTTGCTCTATCTCGTGTAGCGTTGTCTTTAGCTCTTCACAGTGATGGCACAACATGGTGTGTGAGTGAGAGCACGTGGTTTGAAATTCTTTCTCACTCGGATCGCTTAAAGCAAATTGTCTACAGTGGTCTGCGCACTCACTTTCCTTAATGGAGCAATTCACTTTGAACTCTGTTTTTAAATATTTATTTCCATCGCGCAGCTTCGTCTTCAGTTCCTTTACTTTACCCTTGTCTGCACCTACCTGACTAAGTTCATCAAGTATCCCCATCAGTCGTTGAAAGGATGACACTCCTTCAGCAGCCGTATTATCGAGCCCGCTGAGTGACTTTTGCTGCGAGGCTTCTCGTACCTCGAGTATGCGATATAGAGTAGAACGACTTACAGGTTCAAACGATTCCTCTTGGCAATGCTGAAGATACTGCATTATCATAGTCGATCTTGTGACAGTGCGAATGACATTGGGCATCGTTAATTGACTTCCCCCGTCAAGAGTTAGCGTTCTTGTCCCAAAAGCGACGTCTTGATAAAAATATGGACGATTGACAAAGTCAATAAAATGATCGACCTTCAAAGTGTCCAAACGAATGCGGTGACTAACTAATTTGGGAACACTAGACCCAGGCCCTCGCTTTCTCGCGTGTGATCGTGCTTGCTTGATTTGACGAAGACTAATCTTTTCGAACGGTTCGTGGAACCTTTGTAAGACTTTCATAGTGTACCTGTATGCATATAAACTCAGTATCTGAGTCTTCACGTTCTTAGTAGAGGCATCACGATAAGCTGACATTAAAGCGACCAGGTCATCACTAGGGCTTACGCATTCGGGCTGTGGAAGCTGTTGCATTGCTTGAAACAGTTTATTTCCATCTTTTGGTGCAATTATATCGCAGATAACGTTACATGCGTCTGTTGCTTTTTCCACGCATCTCTCTTTGTCTTCAGGCGTTGCGTCCTCCCAAGTGGTGGACAGCTGGAAGGTCAATGGCTGGAGGTTTTTAGTTTCTGTGTGCTTTGACAGTGTTGCCATTGCTTCGTTATAATCGGAAAGAACGCCATTTCTATCTGCACTGTAAGTATCAATTATGTCTTCCTGAGAGTTCCCACTTCCTGGGCCACTCCAGCATCCCGGTGTCCAATGTGACCTTTCCTGTCATGAATCTTGTGACGAATAAATTAAATAAAAATTAATAAAAATTAATAAAATTATCGTAAACACAATTATCTTACTATTCTCTTCAAATACTCAAATAAAACACTTTTTTACGTGTTTGGACAACAGTTATGTTTTATTGGGATGAGAAGAATATTGGGGTTAAGGGGTGAGGGAACACCAGCCTATGCTGATAAATTACCTCTCTCGCACGTTGTATGCACTAACATCGGGAAACTCAAGGGATTCTTCGTCGGTCGTTGGCTTTAGCCACTTCATGCTATTAGTCACCATGTCTTTGTGCTTAGCTCGACACTTTCCGCATATTGCTAAAATAAAAATATTTTAAAATAACTACCTATTACCCCCCGGGCACTAAGGGTATTTTTGGGTAGGGGTGTGTCGCGGACACCTCAAAACCCTGACCCTATCCCAGACCTAAAATTTTGATTTTCCATACCCTATTCCAGACTAAAGCTTAAAAATGTACACCCTATCCCAGACTAAAGCTAAAAAATGTATACCCTATCCCAGACTAAAGCTTAAAAATGTATACCCTATCCCAGACTAAAGCTTAAAAATGTATACCCTATCCCAGATTGAAAGCGTGCTAAAGGGATATGTAAAGTGATAGTGGCGTTATTGCGGAAACCATACCCTATACCAGACCAAAACGTACCCCCCAATCCCAGCCTAAAAAGACAAAGAATGATACCCTACCCCAGACCTGGGAGCTCAAAAACCATACCCTATCCCGCGACACATACCCGTATAGCGTATATAGGAGAGTACCCCCCCCCCCCCCCCCCCCGGGCCTATTACTATCAAACTAGTGTCTGCTTACGAAAAAACATGCAGTTTGGATGCAAAAGAAAATTGTTATTACATACGTGATCCAATTCCAATGGTGGTTTTACAAATAGTATGAATTTCTTTAGCAGTGACAACGCCAATGACGTGCCTGTCCTTGCACTGCTTTTTGCGTGGGCGTGGTCCACTGTGTAGTGGATGTTGACAAGAACGCGGAGCACGCCAAAATCTTCCGAGGTTATGACGGTGCTGAGGACAAATGAACATATATTCCACCTGCTCCTCAGTTAAGTCAAAGTGACCAGCTCTTGCGAGGATCAGCTTTGCTTCGGTCAACTCTGACGACCTCGTCAAGTTACAACTTTGCAAGTGTGCCGTTATTTCATCCAGGCAATCGGATAACTTTTTAAGTTCATGGAGGCCACGTGAACCTCCACAAGTAATCTTTGTATACTCTCTGAAATTGCAACTATCGAAAGCCATGTTTGAAAAACAATTCCGCAAGCAAACTGGAGTCGATAATTAATTCAGTGTGAACTTAACCAGACAATGTGGCAGACAATATGGTACCTAAACTAGAACTTAATGACAACAATGAGAATTCATTTTTTCCCCTTTTCCCGCTTTTCTCAGTTTTCTAACAATAAACTCTACAGTCAGTTTTAACTTTTTTTGTACATCTTGTGAAAGTTTACTTCTAGGAAATTACAGTTTATGCCTTTTACCCAGAACTAAGAACAAGATTGATTTCGACTGATCAAGTATAAAATAAAAGTTTTGATCTACCATTACGAATTCATTTAATACACTTACTGTGTTTTCTCTCTTTAAAAAAAGATTTTGTTTAGGTTGTTTTATAAAGATTTTCTCTTCTTCAGTTCTCTTCTCTCATTAGAGAGCTATTTATAGAACACAAAATATAAGACAACTTGTCACGGCGGTTGCTACACCTTGCTGTAAGATGATGTTGCATAAAAATAGCTTTCAACACAAAATAACTGCAGCACATAAACGTTTCTCTTCTTATGATGGAATTTCACTTCTTTGGGGACAGAATATGGACTATAGAGGGAATAACAAAACAGCTAACAGTACCTCATTCTGACGTGTCACGCAATCGGCTCACATCAGAATGGCAATATTCACGCCAACCTGGTTTTACGGAATCGGATTGTGCCGCAAGTTTTATTCGATAAATCAGCAATAGAAGTTTTAATCTCTGTTTTGAATGAGGTTTTAGGTCTAGCCCAGGTGCCACAAGCAAGAATTCGAGCCTTATTTTGAACCATAATTTCATTATGTTTACGTTACAAGTGGAGTGGGGTGAGATAATTTCCATTTATTTTCCGTCTTCGAGCGAGAAAAAGACCAAATGATACATAAACCAACTAAAGACATCCTAAACTTTCGGTTGAGGGTTAAATCCTCTGGTTTTGATTATGCGAATAATTTTTAAACGGCCATAAAAACCATGTATTATGGAATTTAATTTAGTGCACTTTTGTCGCTCAGCGACCGTAACATTTCAAATCCTCAGAACTTCGGTAAAATAACCTTTTCGATCATTCTAACTTCATTTTAGTAGTAACGATAGTTAGTGTGATTCACGGTAAAAATATAAAGAAAATCCATTTTGGAGTCCGAGATCGAGTGGACCGTTCTTACAGAGACAGCCTCTTAAGCACCTGGAAAAACCTAGGACGTGGACGTCGACTGGAAGTAATTTTGTGCATTTTAATTAGGTGTTGCCATTGGATACGAGCGTACCGCTCGCCGTCCCCGACGTCAATTTGTTTACTTTCACGTCGCCGATAAAAGGTCGTTTTAAAACTATTTTTTTCCGTAGAAAACAGAAGAGCTTCTGGTCTTACTTCAGTGCATAATCTTTATAAATTTTCCGTTTTTGATTGAAATAACAGCGACATTTGTATCAATAAAACTATTTTTGTAAGACCAGTACTTTTCTCTCAGTCGGCGTGAAGATGAGTCTTGATTCTGGCCCCGGCAAAAATCTGAAGTCGTCCAGGTTAGTTGCTTTTATCTATTTATTTTATATACTAATATCTATATATCAATTGTTGTTGGTAGAAATAATGAAACATGTTTTGTTTACGTCGATTAATTACCCTGTTTCCAGAGGCATTGACTTCATTATTGAAAATTTATGTTTTATAGTACTCCAAAACGAGCCACAATGATCTGGTCAGAAGCCCATGACAAACTCCTTTGCAGAGAAATTATAGCAGTCGATCCATTCACAGATACAAAGACTGTCCAACGTAGTATGAAATGGGCAGAGATCGCCACAACTCTGTCATCGATTAAAGAACTGGAATTGCCATTCCGTGTTGACAAGAGAGCGGTACGGGACAGGTACAACATCCTGGCGGAACGACTACAAAGGAAGTCAACATTTGAATAAAAAGCAAGCGGAATTGAAACTTCCATTTCGGAAGTCGAGCAAGCATTGGAGCTTATCATGGAAAAAGATGCAGCATCGGAAGTGCTACAAAGAGCTGGACAGAACGGAGCCAAGAAAAAACTAGCAGATAGAGCAGAGGCTGAGGAAGTCAGGAGAAAAGCGATGGAAAGCTTAGGTACTTGATAATGAGTTTTTTTTTTTATAATAACATTTTTATTTTTAAAATATAACTTTAATTTACCACTCCAGAATTATCGCTGTAATCAGTTAGATAAAAGAATTACTATGTACATGTAAGTACCATTGAAGTTATAATATGCAGCATAAATTTTAGTAATATTAATTCGGATTATTTGATTAATAATAGGTACGACTAAAAGGAGGAAGTCAGAGGATGGGGAGCCAGTTCCAACCCCAAAGAAACGCAGATCAGGGAGTGACACAATGGAGTTTCTCAAGGAGAAACATGAAAAAAATGTTGAGCTAGCTAAGCAAGAGAAAGAGCTGAAAGAAAAACAAATAGAAGCTGAGGGCAAAAGGCACACAGACATGATGCAGATGTTCCAGAATCAGCAACAAATGCAAATGCAGCAGCTTCAGATGATGCAACAGCAGCAGCAACAACAACAGCAGCAACAGTGGGAATTTCAACAGTGGCAATTTGAAATGATGATGAGGTTATTTGAGAAAGTTTCAAAATAATTTTAAATTAAACTGATCATGGCGCTGATGACTCACTGAATTTATTTGAAGATTGTTAATATACATGTATAATATAATAAATAATTATATATTATGGTATTTTTATGGTGTACTATCAGTGAGTTCCAAATATGATACAAACTAATTTATACATTGAGTATATATTTATGGTTACAATTTGTAAAATGTTTTAAACAATTTGAATGGCATTTAAACAAATATATGCATACTATTTACAAACTAGACGCTTTAATAAGCGTTCACTCGTGCCTTGGTGCGATTGAGCACTGGGATGCATTGTAGCATGAAAGAAGTATACTTTATATGGGCCTTCACCTTCCATTCGGTGAGGGACTGAGCTGTGAAGAACGAAGAGATCAGGAACGATTGGTGTTAATTGGTCTCACTGTAAATTCAAGCAAAGTATTCTTGAATTGTTGGTGGTTCAATGTTAAAAAAATCAGAAGTTTGATTATGGTAGAGACACGCCATTGCATTACGTAATATGGCACACACTACATACATTTCACCTATTGAACTCAGACCAATTTTCAGATTTTTTTTATAATCTAAAAACTTGAAATAGCTGATAATATCTCCAAATAGCCATTCAACTGATGTGCGAACAGCACTCATTGACGCATTAAACTGCTGCATCTGCGGTGTAAGTATATCATTTCTAAATGGTGCCTGAAGATGTACTCGTAAAGGATAGGCTGGATCACCATACAGACAAAGAGGATGACCTGCAGGTGACACAGCATTCTGCTGAAGCTGGTTCAGGAGACCTGAATTCATGAGCAAGGTAACTGACTGAAACTTCAGGGCATGAACCCTCTTATGGCCATTGTAGACAATTCTTTGGGATTGTCCTGGTCGACAGATAGGTCGGACCATGCCATCGATAAACCCAAAACAATTGTCCAGGGCAGCAGCTTTATAAAATAGAAACTTTATTTCAGTGTCAAATCTGATAGCAGTTACAAACCACAAATTGGGGACAGTAACCTAAACCTAGATTACTCAAAACAAAATAAAATATTTTTTTAGATCAATATTCTAAATAAAATAAAAATGATAAAAATTAATTAAATTAATAAATTATAAGAAATAACACGAATACTTTTAAACAAGACATGTTTAAAGGGGCACTGTCACGACACACGCATGCGCGAATCTTGGCTTCAATCTTGAAATCGTTGACCAATGCTTTCAAGAGACCCGAGGAAAATTCAAATTCAGTGTGTTAATATATCGAATTATATCATTGTAATCCTTGCACTCTAGAAGATGATACTTATTCAGTACTTAGATTGATTGTTGTTTCGTATTTGTAGGTAGTTATTTTTGGTTTGAAGTCCAATTTTATACGCTTTTTATTTAATCGGCGAGAGCGATGGCGATGGCTTCTCATGGCTGCCGCCGGGATGTAGTGGTTGACAACGAATGTATTCAGGCGACAGGTTTATAAGTTTTGGTTTACTGGGAAGATAGAATACGGTTATACTACAGATTCTGAGTTCGCTATACTTCTCTTTAACAGCGCTGGAGTACCAAAGGAGGTAGGAAAGTATTCCGAACGACAACAACAATGTTTGACAACGCGTTCATTGACTTATTCACTCGAATTATTATGTTCTCAAAAATAACTCAGTTGTATACATCATATCAATGTATTCCTTCGAGTTCATATGAACTGAAGCTATTGCAAACAACTGTCACATTGTATGAGTTTTTATTTCTGCGAGGTTTGGAAGTAGTGACACAACGGCAAAGAGAACTCAGTGATTATACTTTTCACACGGGAATTATATTGTGCAGTTATTTTTGCACTCTTTTGTACTCTTACAATTTAAGAAAACACGAGTACCTTATACAGTTGTGACATGTACATCTTCGTTAGTCTTTTTTGAAGCAAAGAAGTAATACGAACTTGGTTTTTAGCGATGTGAAATGTGAATAACTTTATCTGAGACCTGAGTTGTCACCTCGGATTGTCTGCTATTTATCGCCGTTCCTTCACCAGAAGTCTCTATAATAAGTACTTATTTCATGAAATATTTAGGTCACACGCTGTAAAGGTTGTATATTCTGAATAAGTTGGAAGCACTCTGCGAAAGCTTGACGGTAAAACACTTTCAAAACACAACATTGAAATTTACTAGCGCATTTCTCTTCGTAAACAAACGAGTTCGTTGACCTCTGCATATCATTAAAAATCACAGCATATCATTAAAATTGACGCATGCGCGCGTCGTGACAGTGCCCCTTTAATAAATTAAAATGAACAGAAATTAAATTAAAATTAAAAAATGTATAAATTAAATGTAATATATAATTTAAAATTACTAATATAGAGAAAATACCTATCAATAATTCAGTAGAATTATATTCTGTAATAAATATTGGATAATTTGGAACAACTGTCATCGGATAATATAATGATAATATAATGATTGAGACAAATCAAGTTTGCGAATTTGCAACTTTACCTTTACGATGAACATATTGCATATTGCTGCAAAAAGACAGGGTCTAATAGAGCAGCATTCCAGCCAGTTATACGATGGTGGTGATTGTCATAGATCCATTGCATGACCATATTAGTTACCATGCTTATAACTGGTACAGGTTTTCCAAACCTTGGAATCAGACCGCTATACCGGCAAGGATATGTAAAGCAACGTAGAAGCATGCACAAACCTTCGAGGCCATCACAAACACTTCGTTGTTCACAAATAAGCACTTCTGGGATTCCCAGAGATTCTGCTAACAAATCGAGGTGATGTTTTTCAAAGCGGAATTCTGCCTTACACTCTGCAGGATCCATGTTATCGATATCAAAACTCTCATAGTTTTTGTGTGGAAATTCGTTTTTTTTTAGCAGTTCAAATCATACAACAGTAACGTACTCGTTTTCATCTATGTCTCCATCGATGAAACTCTTTAAACGATGCCATTTACATTAAAAAAGCCTGAAAACTCGACAATAACGAGTAACGTGACGGTACGTTTGCTTAAGGTAAACAAATGCCGTGACGCCGATTTTACCTCGCACCAATCTCACACTGTCATTTTCCGATGTCCGCGTCGTAGATGGTCCGGTGCTTAAGGTCCCTATTCTCCGAGATAGACGACCAGCCTCAGGAGGAGCAAAATCGTACCCCAGAACAGCCAAAAAGAAAAAAAGGAAGTTTTAATATTTCAGAATTAAGTTTATATGGTACACGTACTCTCCCTCGCATCCGTCTTTAGTTCCGTCACGCAACGCTCTCGGCCCACGGTCCGAGAGCGTTGCGTGACGTGACGGAACTAAATACGGATGCTAGGGAGACTATGGTACATATGGCTGCCCATGTGTAGCAATATTTAATCCAACGACGATTTCTATCCTGGGCAATTTTAGATGTAAACTTTGTTCAAATTCATTTGATTTAACCCTTCATATTTGATTTAATCCTCTATATTCTATTTAATCCTTTCAAATTTTATTTAATCTTCTTGGGGTGAGCTCGGCCAAAACTGCCTCGTTATCATGCAACCTCGTTTTAAAACTCACCACTTGCCACCATTTTTTTTTTTGCGCGTTCAATTAGTTTGTTTTTCCTAGCACGCGACAGAGACTGAGGTATAATTTGCACTTCTTATCCCAAATGGCCGACGATGTTGAAACGTTTTTGAAGTTTGTGTTAGAGCGATCGGATGATTCATCGAGAATGCCAAGAGATGCGTGAGGATTTTCTCAGTGACCTTCTGACCCATGTGGATTTGCTTGGAAAGACAGTAGAATTTTTGCAGGAAATTGGAAATGTTACCTTTTTGGACTCAGATGATTTGAAAAGATGGAGAGATTTTGAGCAAGTTTACTCTGACATTGAAACGGAATTTATCAAGGTATGCAATCGCTGTCATGAGGAATCTACCAAAAGTACTTTGAGTAAGCTACCAACTGTCCATTATAGACACAGGACGTCCTGGCAGGCCTGGTTACTATATCCCAAAAGAGGTCTTGGTAGAATTACGTGGGCTCAATTTCTCCTGGTGCAAGATCTCAAAATGTTTTGGAGTATCACGGTGGACTGTCATGCGCCGTGTTGAAGAATATGGCTTGACTACTTTGCAGAAATTTTCCAACATTTCAGATGAAAGAATTGATGATATCATTAAAGACATTAAAGACGCCATGGGTCCACCACGGGTGAGTCATTCATGTCAGGCTATTTTAGATCACTGGGACTGCATATACAGAGAAGCAGAATAAGAGCTGCATTAAATAGAGTGGATCCTCATAATACAGTCTTAAGGTAGGTCACTCTTGTATCAAGGAGGAGATACTTTGTACCATGACCAAATTCACTTTGGCACATCGATGGCCATCACTCACTTATTAGATGGAAGTTTGTTATTCATGGCTGTTGTGATGGCAAATCTAGGAAAGTGATGTTTTTGAGGTGCAGCATAAATAACTTGGCAGAGACAGTCCTGTATATTTTCAAGGATGCTATCAAGGACAACGGTGGTTTATGGCCCTCGCGCATCCGAGTGGATTATGGGGTAGAGAATGTTTCAGTTTGTGATGAAATGGTTGCCCACTGGGGTGAGGGGAGGCGTAGTTTTATTGCTGGGTCATCCACAAGCAATCAGCGCATAGAGAGACTTTGGCGAGATGTCTTTAGATGTGTCTGTCATTTTTTTATTACACCTTCTATGCAATGGAACAGACTGGAATTATAGATATTGAAAATCCCATACATATGTTTGCATTACATTTAGTCTTTACTGGTAGAATTAACAATGCTCTAGATGAATTTGCCACAATGTTTAACAATCATAGATTGTCATCAGAGCACAACTGGACTCCAAATCAGATATGGATGAATGGAATCCTAGATGAAAACCATCCATGTAATTCAAACGGTGGTTGTGATGATTCTGTTGTTGCCCAGTTTTACAGTCAGACATTAATGGAGGTGTTGTTGTTGCACCTGTTGAAGTTCCTCACAAAAAAGAAATAACAGACTATGTTCTGCAGCAAGTAAATGTTGACAAACCCTCTAGTCAAGCCGGAATTGATATTTACAGTCGAGTTCTACAGCTAATTGTCCAAAAACGATTATATAAATATTTGATTTCATATGGACATGACAGGCTTTGACATTCACTGTTCCACTTTACGGTTTTATTGTTCATATTAGTCCACATAGTCTTAACTTTAAAAAGTTCTTGGGGCTTATTTATATTTATTAAACAAACCAAGCTAGATAAGCATTGAATCGAGATTGGGTCATGGAAGGAGGACATTTTTCTAATTTCAAGCAGGAATCTCATTAGGCCACACCCTGAAAAAAATCCCTGGATATTTGCTTACAAACAGTGACAATAAATAAACAATTTGTCAGAAACATGAACTTTATCATAGGCAGCCCAACCATTCCTTTTGAGGCTACTAAATAATGAAATAAAATGATATTTGCGTCTTTTTTTGATGGGTTTCCTGTGGTAGAGCGCGCGCGGGCGCATTTATATGTTGGGTTCCCTGTGTATAGAAATGTATTATGTTGGGCTTCCTGTGTACGTCCTGCGGGACGCGCCCGCAGCAAATGTGTATATTGAAACAAGGTATGAAACTGATGGCGTATCATGGCCTGAAGTGCGGTGCAGTTCTCTGGTGCACTTTTCCGTGAAACATTCGGATTTTACTTTCCGAAGATTGTTGTCACGTTTATAGTGACGTGATGAAACGTCAGCTTGAGGTCATCAAAACGTCACAAATCACCGCCATTTTGAGTAAAAACGTATTTCATTTCGAAGTGTTACTCCTTAAGGTGCGATCAAACGGTGCATGATAGTTGATGATAGTTGATGATAGTTGAACTATCATCAACTATCATCAACTATCATCAACTATTGTACGTGCGATCAAACGGTACATGATAGTCGATGATAGTCGATGATAGTTGATCAAAAGTCACGCGCGCCAAGTCACGACAGCATCTAGTGCCAGTTTCCGGCCGTGTGAAAACAAAATGGCGGAGTCGAGTAAACACTTGTGACTCTTGTGAAATGGATATGTTACAGTGGAAAAAAGCTGCTTGCTGTTTTGTTTTTTTGAATTTGTTGGATGAGTCTGAAGAGAAACGACACTGGAAGCGAGGTAAGACGAGACAATGGATAAGGAGAAGAGAAGAAAAAGGACTGTACAATGTCGTACGGGAATTGCAAGTGGAGGACACTGTAGGATTCAAAGAGATGATGAGAATGGATCGGGAAACATTTACTACCATTCTGACGGCTATCGAGCCAGAAATCGCCAAATTCCAAATACAGGGTGGGCATAAAGTCATTTCTTCGGCAGAAAGATTAACTCTTGCACTAAGATTTCTTGCCACCGGTGAAACATTTGCATCGCTCCACTTTCAATTTCGCATGGGAAAAGCGACGATTTCTTATATCATTCGCGAGGTCTGTCATGCTATCTACAAAATACTTGGACCAAAATTCATGCTGTACCATCCACTCCACAAGAATGGTCCGTGATTGCCGATGAATTCGAACGAAAATGGCAGTATCCTAATTGTATTGGTGCCGTTGATGGTAAGCACGTGGTTATACGTCCACCTCCAGCATCAGGATCACATTATTTTAATTACAAGCATACTCACTCCATTGTACTGATGGCAGTGGCTGGGCCAAATTATGAGTGCATATACGCAGATGTCGGCACTAATGGCCGAGTTTCAGATGGTGGGGTGTGGAATAAGTGCAGCTTACTCAAGAAACTGGAAATCGGTGGGATGGGTGTCCCAGAAGATAAGCCACTCCCGTTTGGAAAAGATCCCATGCCCCATGTCCTGGTAGGGGATGATGCCTTTGCACTTAGGCCATTTATAATGAAACCATACCCCCAGAGAAATCTGATGGTAGAGAACCGCATTTACAACTACAGGTTAGGTTTTGTTCCTACTATATTGTCTTTTTTGGTGTGGTGGGGTGGGGGTGAGAGTGTGTGTGGTGCTGGTGGGGGAGGGGGGTTGTAATGATTAATGGGAATAAAGCAGTAACTGTGATCAATTCATCTGTACTTTCTATCTGGATTGATTTTACAAATAATATTTATTTTATTACACCCTCTTAATATGATCATCAAGTGTCATGGTATGGTAACAGAAGTCACAAATAATTATTTATGCTCCGTGTATCATTTGTTTTCGGGTTGGCACCAGTTCTTGCGGCTTTATTAAATTTACATTATTGGAACCCTTGTTATGACTGCTACGCTCGTGATTCCACTTGAGTTTTGAACATTTTATGACGTCAAGTGTGTACGTGTCAATAAGAGTACAGACAACTCAAAACCATCTTCAATTTGTTAACGTTCCAAATTGTACAACAGGCATGTAGTCCTGTTACTTGTTAATTATATCATATGTATTTTCTTTAAAAAAATTACTATAGGTGCTTGTATGGGATTATATATAGATGATACAATAATTAATGAAATTATAGCATGTACATACTAATTAAGGCCTAGAACCCCCTCTTATCTGAAGACAGCCTAGCTACGCCCCTATAAAATTACGTTACAATAAATATCATTGTCATTTTCAGGCACAGCAGAGCAATACGACTGTCAGAAAACCTATTTGGCATTGTAGCTAACAGGTGGAGAGTGTTTCTGACAGTCATGGCACTTTCACCTTCATATGTTGAAGACATCATTATGGCTGCCTTAACACTTCATAACTTGCTTCGATCCACCAACTCTTCAAGACAGGTATATTGTCCAAAAGGCTTGGTTGACGAAGAAGATCTTACAACCGGAGAAGTTGCTGCAGGTTCCTGGCGCACAGGTACAGACCAAATGCGTGCATTGCCAATCCCAAGCACTGGCCACAATGCAAGCAAAAAAGCCAAAGAAGCAAGGGATATGTTCACTGATTACTTTTGCAATGAGGGAAGTGTGCCTTGGCAATGGGACAGATGCTGACAAGGATATTAATTTAAAGTGCCAGACGAGTGCTTATAGACCTCTGTCTCAAAAATCACAGCATCTGTCTAATACTAATTAAGCTAATATAGCGTACCTACTTGATCCAATAATCATATAATATTCTATTGATTTGAGTTAGCTGAGTATAAGATATGTATTTGTGAGTTAAAGGCACTTTCAATATGCTATAATGATGTGATGTACGTCAAAGCTATAGCTCAAACATGTAAATATGCAAAAATATCATCTTTACAACATCAATTTGTTAACTTACCTTTTGACAATTAAGAGTAATTTCATCAATTTAAATTATTTACTCTCCATCTGCATTATAATTTAACCTGGCACTTTAATAACAAGGAAATTATTAGAGACACACAAATTAAGTTGTATAGCGCATACATAATTTATTACATAATAATTTGTATTCTTCTTTGCACAAATTAATTAAGTGCCCAATTGCACTGGAATTTCATCTGCAATATATTTATATACTTACAGTAAGGAGCACATTTTGTATGACTGCTGAAAAGCTATAAAACACTATTCATAATGGCACAGATTTAGAATGTTTTCAGCTGTCATATGAGATGTACAACACTGATGATCGATGGTCAAGGCACAACGTGTCCATACTTTACAGTCATACAAATCTACTCTATTACATGAATAAATAAATAAATAAATATAAATATTTTGAAGTATAAATATACATAAATAATTATTTTTTTTGCAATTATTCATTAAATTGTATGAATGCATAAAATTGTATTTAAAATGTATTGGTTTTTTTACATTCAAATTTATTTAGTTTTTATAGTTTACAAAGATGTAAACAACTCTTTCTGAAATTGAAAGTCATTATACGTACATCATGCATGCATGCATGCATCCACAAATATATATATTTTGTATTTTTGAGAATATCTTTACAAAATTGCAAGGTTCCGACCTTGCATGATCTATATAATAGCTTGTTCTTGCATGACTTGAATAGCGCAGCTAGATAAATAACTAGCTATACATGATAATGTAATAATGCTACATATATTGTAAGTATTGCAGGAGTTTGGAACCAAATAAAAGGTACATTTAACATTTATAACATAGTATTGATATAACGTGTGCTCTGATTGGCTAATTAGCGTGCGAGAGCGTGCATCCATAACTCAATGGACGCACGCTCACGTCATCGCCATAGCGCACGCTCTGAAATCAATTGGAAAATAAAATTGAATTTGCAGTAACTATGTTATAAAAGGAATGGTCAACGCTTTAGCTGTGCATCCATCTAGTTATGGATGCACTTGGTCGGCTGCTAAGCACTCAAGAAGCTAGGCTACACCTCGTGCGACTCTTACACTTCTCTCGTGCTTAGCAGCCTCCCGTGTGCATCCATAACTTGATGGACGCATGCTGAGCGTTGACCATTCCTTCAATACACTCGTTTGCAGAAAGGTTGTAGTATACATTTATTCAAATATCTAATGAGATGCAAGATATCTAATGACTGATGCAAAGTGCGAAACATTGCTTATTTTCTTCTAATATATCAGAATCATCAATTTTAGATTAGTATTTAATAGAAGAAAATAAGCAATGTTTCGCACTTTGTATCTCATTAGATATCTTGTATCTCATTTTATTATATAGTCAAGTCAATCCGCGCGCTCTGATTGGCTGAAAACTGTGCTGTATCAGAAAACGGAGCACGGTTTGATGACGCTCTTTTTCGGCTGTTTGGTTTGATCCAAAATTCTGAAGAAAACAAACCAAGCGCGCGCTCGATGGCGTAACTGGCGTCAGTAGCGCGCGCACTTCACTCGCTAAAATGTTATTCAAAAACACAACAGAATCCTCAACTTTCTTGCCATTTTTCTCACCATTCTTGTTCATTTTTCTCACCATTTTCTCTCGTCACTTCCTTCGTGCTGTATTACTGAACAGAGCACGGAAAAAGCTGTTCTATTTGTTAAATATATTTGTATAAATGTATACTACAACGTTTCTGCAAACGAGTGTATTGTTATAATTAATATAGATATTTCTTATACGTAAAGGATTTAATATACACCTTAATGACATTGACTGTATAATAATATTATGTACTGTAAGTATGGGTATAAATAATGATTCATTTATTATTATATCATTGAGTCTTCTGCATATTTGAATATAACCGCTCATATCATGATTACGAATTCAAGGTCAATTTATACAGCATTGGTGAATAATAACCTAGCTGGTCAATATTGATCCAGATACAATTAACCTCATTCTGCTTTCTAGGTAATCTTTATGTGGGTATTATTACTATTTTAAAAATAATCCCAAAGGAATCATGTTATTAATGTGATTATTGTCAATCATATAATAATTACCGGTAAGTCAATCAGTTAATGACCTTGAATGTCAGCAATATATAATAACCAAGAGAGTAATGATTAACTAAGAAAGTGAAAGCCATGCACATGTAATACCCCATAGTTCTATTATCGCTCTGTTACTATTCTTGGAACCAATCAGATTCCAGCTTTTCAATTATGTCATCCATCCACAAGCGGATGTCTGCTAATAAAATCTGCTAACAAAATCTAAAAATTGTAACAGCTAGAGCGATTATCGATCATAGGGTAGTGATGCATTCTCTTAGTTACACTCTCTTGATAATATAATTAACCCAATGTACATACATTACTGTATATACTGGTGGCTAATTATTGCCTCTGTTCTCAGTACATTTGTATACATACATTAACATTACATAAAAAATATATATATAGTCTACCACTGGTACAAACTACCAGTAAAGCTAGAACTAGCTGTTTGGGAGGGTACACAAGGTTGTACGGACCCTGGAGTTGCTGCAGCTGTACCTGGATTCTGAAGGTAGCCTGTATTTGCTGGATATAGTGATTGTCCTGGTCTTGACACCCATTGAGGTCCATCACTCATCTCCATCTCGAGGTCAAACAGGACATCTGTAATTCGTTTTTCGCCAATTATCTGGGTTCTTCGGTCAAACGATTTTAATTTTTGTGCAACAAAAGCACCAAAGCTTGACTCTGCATCATTGGGTGTGACTGGAACTGGAGGGGTGTTGGGAGCCTTCATGAGTCGAAGACACTCCTTCATCAGCTCATCTTTTGAATCTGATTTGGCATGCAGTTGGACTTTTTGTTTGGCCTTGTATTTCCTGGCAGGTGTTACAGTACTAGAAGGAGTAGCATCTAGATCTGGATCGACACTTTCAGGCTCATCAATATTAATGGAGGTACTCATGTCCTCACCTGTTGATTCGTCATCTTCTATGGTAACTGCGATTATGGTGTCTCGACTCTGTCTGGCATTCATCACAGGGATCAGGAACTGCAGTGATTTCCAAAATATCCATGTTGGATTGTATACATCATCAGCTCCTTGTCCAGATTTGTATGTGTTTTGTTTTTTGATGTTCTGACTAAGGATCTGCCTTAGTTTTGTGAGCTGGACACTTAATAGTTTCCACTCAATGCCAAGAGATTCCTTTAAGTTGAATTTGCAAAACAACTATTAATTAAATAATTGGTAACTATATATTTCCAATTCTATTTTAATTTTCTCTGTTTATTTATTCTAATTTAATGATTATAAAAATGACAAGTTATAAATGACATTTACATGTAATTACTAAAGCAAATTGATGACTTGCAATAAATTATTAATTTTGTCAAGGTACTATAAAATACACTCCTAATTTGTTACAAAAAGGATTTTCAGCACATGCATTTAGCTAGGTTTTTATGTTTTTAATTTTGTCAATTTCTTCCTTTTTTTTATTATATTATTATTATTATTTTTTATTACAAATATTACAAATCAATTTCTTCCTAGCATATGACAAAATGTTGAGCTAAAAAAAAACATTTTTCATACTGAAACTAATTGATAAACTGGTAAAATGAAAATATAAAAACTATAATTGTTTCAATTTCCAAGACTTTTACGAGTTCATTTCCGCTAGAAATATGTCGAGACGCAGTACTGCATGAATTAACAGACGTCGTGATGTCGAGAACCTATACAATGCATATATTAGCTTGAATTTTTCGACACTGGTTTGCAAGGACTAGTTGACAGCAAATTTTCACGTACTTTTGAGGAACATTTAACTTATTTGAAATTTAAATAATTATAAAATATTGTACTTTAGCAACAATGACAACCATCACAACAACAACAGTAAGCTTATAAAACAAATACTTACTTGCACTTCTGCTTTTGCCTTACTGGTTACATCACGGTTATGATAACTATCAGAGAAAACGTCCCAAAGGCAAGGTCTGGCCTCGTACTCGTCGATCAAGTTGAACAACATTTCATTAGACCATTTGGTTTTGTTTTCTCTTTTCGGTTTCTTTATATTTTCTTTATTTCCGTCTCGCTGTTTTCTTTTTATTGATAGTCTTTCCTCTTCGGAATCACTTTGTCCAGAGCCTAAATCATCTTCATCTTCTTCATGTACTCTTTTGTTTACAACAGCGGCCATTTTGAAAAGTGAGCCCACGACTATTTTTGCGCTGACGGCTGACCGAAAAACTATCATCAACTATCACGCACCCGATCAAACGAAGAAAAACTATCATCGACTATCATGAACTTTTTGAACATGTTCAAAGTGCATGATAGTCGATGATAGTCGATGACAGTCGATGATAGTTTGCGATCAAACGTGATCGCGCGTTTCAACTATCATCAACTATCATCGACTATCATCGACTATCATGCACCGTTTGATCGCACCTTTAAATCCTTTTTTTAATAAACCAAATGGCGATGGAGAATATTTCTACTACCAGCGAATTATCTCTTGATGCATGGTAAGTTTTTTATTTGTGAGTTCAGCTTTTAAAAAGCGGGTGAAAGGGTTTAAAACTGCTATGTATTTGTGTGTACAGACATTCATGGCGCTTCGTTCTTGTACAGGTTGTGGCAAACATATTATAAAAGTGTTGGTCACTCGGTGCAGCTGAATAAAGTTGAAGAGGAATTGAGGACTTCACCTTTAAAAGATAATTGCAAAAACAGGCTTGAATTGGGACGTGTGATTAACAGGTCGTTTCCATTCAGAAAGAGAGAGCAGAAGACATTACCGACTGATAGCGGAATGAAAAGATGTTGGGTGTATACAAATTTAGCAAGAATAAGTGAGCCTTTCCCGCTAGATTGGGATCAAATTTTGAATTCTTATAATCCTCCAAAGCCTTCAGCCGCGGTCATGTCGTGGATGGTGAACAAGAAGTCAAAAGAGGCAATTCAGTGGATGATTATAACGGTAAGTGACGATCTTTGCGACGGTAAAAAAATGGTGAGAGAACTACGTGTATGTCAAGATTTAACTATCAAGTTCTCTGTGATGTCAAAGGAAGTCGCACTTGATATAGATAATGTTCAATGTCTCACAAAACAATTTATGGACAATGTATTTGAATTTTGTGCCGAGGTACCACTATGCAAAGGCTTTGAGTTTGAAGTCAACAGCCCAAAAGCTGTGCAAGGGAATGCCCATGGTATTACTGAACACTGGGAAATGTGTGACGATCAAGGAATCAAGACTCAGTCTATAAGGCATCGAGCAAGAAACTGTTCATCGATTTTGAGTTACAATGCAAACGAATTGAAATGTCGAAATTGTGCTACACTTAAACGCCATTGTCGTAGCTATAGGAAGAACGAGACAGATCATGATGGACAAGAGCATAAAAAGCAAAAGCGAATTTCCTACATGACTCCAGAGGAAATATCAAGTAGACTGCATGTTGAACAAGCACGTGTAAAGAATGGTTTTCTCATGTTTTGAAGCATATTAATGCAGCTGAAATTAATTTGTGCAAAGTCTTTCGATACAGCAAAGTTTTTCAGTCGTGTTTTCAAGGTGTTTTCACCGATCTTCGACGTACTTCATCTACTGTTTGACATGTTTCATTTTGACAGGCAGAGTCTAGAACAACAACCTGTTGAGAAAGGTAATCTTTGATTGTTTTTTATTGATTTATCGGCGTTTTTTACTCTTAGGTTGAAGATTTTGTGGCGATAAGTCGGCTTGTTTTACTTCGGTTCAATAATCTCTGTTTTGAGTGTTTGCTTTTGAACGACTCTTCAAGTAGAATTATCGCTTGATTTCTTTGACTTCTTTTACTTTAAACTACTGCAGTCTATCATATGTCAAATATTTATTCATTGAACAAACTTAAAATTAAAAGAATAACGTTCAGTAAAATGTATAACTTGTAATTTTTGAAGTGAAACTCGTGTATGTCTCGCGGGAAAACACTGGGCACTTGCTCAATGAAATCTCTTCTCATTCAAGCTCTGCATAGCAACGAATTACCATGACAACGAAATATGTTAATATACCCTTAATCCAACTTCTACAAGCTTCAGAAGCTCATCTATTTCATCTCGATGATGGAGAGCCATGAGTTGCCACAGGTTGAACATACTGTCAACTGGGTACTTGGCAGATCGTACTATTACTTTTGCCACCCTCCACTGCTCCACTGGATCTAGTGTTCTATACACTGCCTCATTACTGGTCTAAGTGCCTCATAAAAGGGCATCCAGTGTACTGCATGTACTTCTTGGTACTTCAATTTGGGGTGACCCAAAACTTCTTGGACCTTGTGAAGTTCGCTTTCTCGAGTTGGTGATGCCTTGAAATAATAGTACAACTGGGTCATCCATTCTTGGCATTTTCTAAGAATTGGAATACTAGTGGCAGCTTGTGACTTAGTTCATGCTCGAGATTCATGAGACTTTCATATTTTGAAAGGGCTATATTCTCTGACGCAAGCCAGTAGCCCTTACAATGGCCATATCTTGGGCAGAGAAAGCTTGTTTCATAGCTGCTTCCATACCCTTTTGTGGTCTGTGCCAACCTTGTGTCTTGTCATTGCCGATGTTCTATAAGTTTCGCAGCCTTGAGTAAAGGTATTACTTTTGCCCAATTCCATGCACACTTTGCACAATATCTTCCCGCTTTCATAAAAAAGCCATGGCCACAACTCCAGCCAACGATCTTGAGGCTTTCTCTTCTCAGCACTTGCAGTCTTCTGATGAGTTGCGGTGTCATCAGCAATTTCGATTGGCTCAACGGCAGCAAAAACTCCATCTTCAAGACAGCTGGCTTTGTTTTCATTATTACTTGAGTCTTTACCAAAAAGGGAAGTTAATGTTGTCGGTTTTCCACTTTTACAAACGTTTGGGCGGCATTGATTTGACAAAAAAGCGAATTAAAAATTGCAAAAGTATGCTTGGCAACAAAAGTCGCTAGCGCCGTGATGCTGTCAGCTGTCATTTTAAGTTTGGTGATAGGAATATCGACAAAATACCCTCGCATTCTGTTCGATTTTGTTCGCTTCGAGATTATTTGGAATAATAATGTCAGTTAGGGAAAGATACAACCTGCTATCACAGAAATTTAAAAAGAGAGAGGGAAGAGCAGAGGGGTAGTGGGATGGATCCTCCTGTTTTAACAGAAGTAGAAGTGGTGGTGGAAGATCTGATTGAGAGAGAGGAAGTAGCAGACCATGAACAGCAAGGAGAAACAGAGGAGAAAAAAAGTGAGTGAAGACAAGATCAAGGCAGAAGACATAAGAAGAAAGGCAATGGAGAGTATAGGGGACCACACAGAAAAGAAAGGCATAATATTTGCAATATATCTACCAGTCATTAATGTTGTTGTTGCTTTTGTGTGTGTGTTCAAGCCCATCTTCCATTTTAGATTTACAGCAGCGTTATGATAATCAACACAATAATAGTTTCCTATCAACTGTTTTTGTTTTTGTTGTTGTTTTGGTATTTATTATCATATACAACTTTATTTATTCTGGTATCAGACCCGAGTGAAAAGATGTATACACTGTGGGTCAAAATTTGGTGAATGTTTATATATGAGCTAGTGTTCATATATACACAAGTATACGGTATGACCTTGAAATGTTTTTAGCAAACAGGTTATAGTAAAACACATGGAAATAAATGTTACTAGTTAATAATTTTGGTATTGGTTTGTTTTGGTTTGCTTTCGTTTGCTTACACTTAAAAAATTGAATCTTAGCAAATCTTTGTATTTTCAAACCCATTGGAAATGAACTGGACATAGATATAAATTAAAACATTCTTCAAGCTGAAATATATTGTTATTTGATTTATATATAACTGTTCAAACAAAATATTCATGAAGAGATGGGGGTTCCAATTGGAAAAAGTTGGAGGTTGAATTACCATAGAGGCAAGCTAAAGTAATCATAAGACAGCACAGACTATGTACATTTTTCCAATTGCACTTAAGCCTAGTTTCAAATTCTTTTTAAAATCCATACATTTGAAGTAGTTGATGATGTCTCCAAAAAGCCACTCTACAGCTATACAGACAGAACTAATACGTGATTTCTGAATGGTGCCTGAAGGTGAACTCGTTGTGGATAAGCAGAATCACCGTACAGACATTGGTTGACCAGTCGGAGAGAAGGCATACTGTTGTAGGTCATTGGATAGACCTGAGTCAGCTACAGTAACATAGAAGCATCTTGTCTTTTCCCTTCTATAAAGAAGGAAAGTACATGGAAATAAAATAACATTTACTAAAGCTATCCACTATTATAATAGTCATTCAAATTATTTAATTTAAAGAAAGTTCTACATAAGTGGGCAAGCTCACCTCATCTGAAATGGAAAATCTGAAATGCGATTAAAAAGTGAGACACAGTCACGCAGAGTCAAAGCAAGGTAAGCAAGGACATGGAATTGAAATTTCGATTTAGTATTATCCTTTTACCCAGGTTCTACAACATCAATTAAGTCCATAAATTTTTTAAAGAAATTGCCTTGAGTCTTTTCCAGTAATCAATAGTCAAACCCTTTAGCATCTGGTCCGGCTTCATTGAAATGCTTGACTACCTTGTTGGCCAACCTAGACAGACTAAATAAAGTCTATGTCTATGACACTTCGACTTAAGAACATTGACATACTTTGTCGGTAACTGCAAAAAAGAAACATGGTCACTAGAAATGTCAGAGACTTTTATAACTTCATCAAGAAAATATTTGTGAACACAGGAGAGCACAGGCATTATTTTTTTTAATGAAGAGGTTCCACATGAGCCTGGTCAACCAGGTTTCCTAGAAGTGGCTTAAACTCCTGGCGACTTTTCAGTTTTGCTATCAATGATGTCAATTTCTGTCGTTTTTTTGTTTCAGTGAGGTGTTTGGTGGAATAGGCTTTCTTTGCTGCCTCAACTTTTTTAACAACCTGAAGACGGTGAGTATATGACCATGGTTTCCACAGGTTCTTGACTTCCCTTCCAAATGTGCCAGTAATTATTCAATAATCTGAATATCTGAAAGTAAAATGTCAATAAATCTTAGTACAGGTACAGAGTTTTTGAGAGCAGTTTTCTCTGAAAAATTAAAAAGTTTTCATTGCTGCTAAGGACTCCACTGCCAATGTTTATAAATCTGACTAGCCATGCACATGCTGTATCGTCTTTGCGAGATGGTGCCATCTCCACCTAGAGCAACAAGGAAAATATTATTTTCTTCGCCAAACCACAAAATATCATATTCACTGCTCTTGTTGCAAAATAAATTAAAGTCTCTCTAAGGTTTCGATAGCAACCACTTACCTTGTTGGTCAAGCCCTCACACAATCTTGAACATTGAACAAAGTACCAATAGAAATAGACTTGATGAAAGGCATAAGCTTATTGTATGAAACAAGTCTAGGGACCGGACAATCAGCAACAGATATAAGTGATGTCTGCAACTTCTTATCATTAACACTCTAAGCACTATCTCTATACATTTTACGGTATTTACCCTTCCCCATTACACCGCCCATTACTTCTTCTGGGTAACTTAGTCTGATTTTCTGCAGCTTCATTACTAATTTTGGTTTTCCTTTTTTGTACTCTTTCAAGTTTTAAATTGCTAGGTTCGTGAAATCTCAATACATTAATACATAATGTACCATACCATGACCCTGCTTCACTTTGTTTTGAATCGAATGGACAACAGTTTGTCAAAACTCGACATCGTTTCTTGTTGAACATTATCTTGATCCATTTTGATTTCATCACCAAGTTTATTAGCAAATGATCTGGAAAAGAGTAGATAAATACAAGTTTAATATCAGATGTTTGTTTAGTATGCTACAACTTTACGATATCTGTAGGTATAATAATAATAATAATAATGATAATAATAATAATAATTTGCAGGGGGAGGAGGGGGGGGGGGGGGGGGGGGGGCTAATCATCCTTCATTGAAGCCAGTAGCTGAATTACGAAGGACGCGGCTCGACGTGGTCAAGTCGAAGGTGCACTATGCTGCCATCATACGACCCATGTCTGACCGTGGAGCACAGCTCAGATCGAATTATAGTTTGTTTTTATTGAGGGAGGAAAACCGGACTTACTTATGTGGTTAATTTAATACAATATTCTCCTAATCTGGTGATTACTAAGAATCCAATACTGTACAAATTGTTCAAAGTTTTCAAGTGTTTGAAAGTAAAATAGCAAATAGTTTGCTCTGTTGATCAAAAAAGCGGTTTATAACTATGCTTTGGCATTTCTATTTACAAAGACTACAAGGCCAAATATTTTTTTGTGTTCAATTGTGATTTGTGCGTTTTCAACTGTGCAGTTGTTAAAAACAGTCCCAAGGCCAAGGACAAACGAGCCCGTTGCAGCTTTCTTCACGTTGTCTGGATTAAAAAGGACATGTTTCTGGACTGCTGTGCTGATGTTTGTAGCTGGCAAACTATGGCTGCTTCCCGACAGACTTTTGGAGATAACGTCGCTGCAGTCGATGGGCGGGAATTGTAATGAGCTAAACTCTACTCATTTCGGTGTCCCGAAATCGCCATGATATGACAATTTGGGACACCAGCATTGGACCATAAAGTAATGGCAGTGGCTCGGATGCAGTGATTTGTGTATGATTTCGACAAACCCGCAGCTTCACTGATGTTCTTCATCATGTTATCAAGTTTATTTACACCGACTGGTCTTGCTTCATACCACACTTTTTCAGGTCTCCAAACTCTCTTCGGCTATTGGAAGAACCACTAACTTTCTGGATTAGCCTGAGATAGCCGATAGATAAAGCTTGATGGCCCTGTAACCATCGTTTTCATTGTCAGTCTCATAGATTCTGGCATACTTTTCAGTACTTTGTGTATCCTTCAATCCACTAGGATGATTTTTACTTAACTCGTCGTGCACCATAGTCACAAACATTCTACCTGCTCCCTCTTCTTCAAACTTGAAACTTGAGGTTGTAAGGTCCCTTTGTTCTTCATGCACTCGTTTACGGAAATATAAAACTATGTGAAACCAGACATTCTGGAGAAGTGCGAGTGGGTTACTCAAGGAAATGACGTCCGAAGATTTGAGCTTTTTAAATCTTCAGTTTCAATTGCTGGTTTGTGGGCAACATTTTCTTTTCCAGCCCGCTTGGGGTATACTATTTGAGCATTCAGCATTTCGTTGGATCTCTTGAAACGAGGATCAGTAGACATCTCATAGCTTGTATTGTGTGTTGGAGAGTTGATATATCACTCTGTGGCGTGTCTAAAACCAAGCAGGGTGGATTTGCTGTACAATTCTCCAGTATTTTTCCCTTGCTTCTCCGTAAAACCTTCTCAGTTTAATATCTATAAACCCTCGCATCCCCAGAAGAAATTTCAAATGCTCCGTAATGAAATCCAAGTTTACTGGTGTCATTGGAGTCTAAAGTACACATATCCTTTCCCCATTTGGAAGAAATGACCTCTGCACACTGGATCTGAGAAAGTACCCTTGTCTCAAGAAAAATGTTCTTGGCAAATATTTGACCAGGTAATCTGTCTGGATTAAGGTTGCAAAGCTTCCTTAAAACGGTACGAATTACTTGCTCAACATTTACTGTTCCAACGTTCATCGAAAGCAAGTCCATGTAAACACTACGGATTTCATCGGTGTACTTCCCATTGTGAAAATAAGAGACACTCATTCTCCAACTCTCTCACCTCACCTTCCAAAACACTCTCTCTCCTCTTCCTTTCACTATCATTCCCACTCTTTTTTCTCTCTCTTCCTTTGCAGTATCTCAGCAAACGTCTCTTTTTATTCACTTCAATCAACATTTCATCCAAATTCCTCCTCATCACCTCGAGGCTCCCCAGTCAAACATACAATCTCTCTTCTCTGCTCATCTGCAAAACACTTGAGTGCCTGTATATTTTCACCCAACCTCTCACAAATACTTCTAATTGCACCCTCCATGCCCAATAACCCCAATCCAGTGGCAGATTCCTCAATATTATTTACAATATTTACACTATTTACATTATTGCTGTCAGGTTGACCCCCATCAAATCCATCATTTGCAACATATAATACACAATTAACAATAATCTCCTGATGAGTACAACAACCAAACATACCTGTTACCCCACGATCAAACAGACGAAACAAAGAATCCAAAAAAACCAACAGCCAAAACGTCTGTTACTTCTTCAAACTCGCCCCAGCTTTTTAAATCTTCAGTTTCAATTGCTGGTTTGTGGGCAACATTTTCTTTTCCAGCCCGCTTGGGGTGTACTATTTGAGCATTCAGCATTTCGTTGGATCTCTTGAAACGAGGATCAGTAGACATCTCATAGCTTGTATTGTGTGTTGGAGAGTTGATATATCACTCTGTGGCGTGTCTAATACCAAGCAGGGTGGATTTGCTGTACAATTCTCCAGTATTTTTCCCTTGCTTCTGCGTAAAACCTTCTCAGTTTAATATCTATCTGTCCAGTTGTCATGTTTGCAAGTGTAGTTTGAATTTGTTTTTCTTCACACCACGCTACAACATAAAGAATGAAGTAATGTCGTTTTCTAATGACTGGTTGTAACACTGACATTTCAGAGCCTTTTTATGCTACTTATATGCAAAGAGCAGTTGTTGTTTATATTTTATGATGTGTATTAAGGGTGGACTAACATATTTCGTTACTATGCAACCGCGTTGCTATGGGGTTTTACATGTCTTCAATTCTTTAGCTTTGTTGAGAATTTTTTTCTGAAATTTTGATATTTTATAGCCTTGTTAAACATCCTACTTCTCTATAGGGGTTTTAAATTTCGTTTTAGCAGAAATGAGCAAGCATACAATTTATGAATTGAAAGTCATAAAATTCGCGCATCTACTGCTTGGGTACAACAGGAAAATCAAAACTTCTTTGCTGCATAATAATTGTTATGCCAAATGACAAAATAGAGAACTGTCTAAACATTTTCGTAGGATTCTTTTCCGAAATCCATCAATTCAATGCTGAAAAAGAACGGTAAATTTAACAAGACTTCACTGCGCATGCGCAGATTCTCGTTTTCAAAAACCTTCAAAATTTCCGAGCACGTTCACTGAGGGTTAATTTTTTCTAACCTAGAATATCAACAACGACCTAGTCAACATTGCTGAGCATGCTTTTTAAAGACAATATGACAAGTTATGGAATTTAATCCTTAAAAACAGCTCGAAAAACGTCCATAAAATTTTTTTCATTTAAATGCCAAATCCATGCTCAGTTGTCTGCTCCTTGTGTTGTAGAACAAGTGTATAATCATAGATTTACAATATCTTATAAATCCTTGGAAAAAAAGAGCGTTTTCTGTTTTGATGACGTCATTGTGACGTAATTTGGTGACGTCATGCTATGACAAAGCTTTCTCCCTTACAATCACTTCCTATAAGTCCCTACTCTTCTCTTTGAATTTTACGATTTTTTTGAGGTTTCAAATTTTCCTTAGCAACAGTCGAAATAAATATGTTAGTCCACCCTTAAAACTGAACTAAAATCGATGTTTAAAGATATCAAAAGATTCATTTTTGTGACTCATTCTAGATTAGAGACATTGTGAGGCTATTCTAGTTATTAAAAATAAATATTTGTATGCTCGCATAATTTTTAATGAGTTTCCTGTGGTACAGCGCGCGTGTGCGAAATATACGTATTATGTTGGGCTCCCTGTGCGTAGAAATAAACTATATTGGACAACGATGCATGTAGTATTTCACACTACTACATTTGTGCGGGCGCGTTCTGCGGGACCCACACAGGGATCCCAACGCGCGCGCGCTCTACCACAGAAAACCCATCGAAAAAGGCGCGCGCATACAAATATTTTTTTAAATTTAATTTTTAGTTTACAAATACAGGATAATGCTTTCTGATGATCGTACGCTAAGCAACGCAAAGAAAAATGATTGCACAACCTGGACTTTATTTTATTGTCTAAACTTTGTTTGCTTTCTGCCCAGTATAAATTGAAAACAGGTGATATGTTAGCACCCTCGGTACCAGTTCGTCGCATTTGGCGAAAAAGACCCTTTACATGAGAATAAAGTACTTATTTACAGTAATTTTCATGACATTCCTCTTTTTTATAAACACATAAGCAGATAAAGCTCGTTCTGTAAGACTTCCAGAACATCCCGCCCAACATACATTGACACAAGTATTCACTCATGGGTTACCTGTGTGTAACGCAATCGTTGAGTTTTGGTCATGACTGATCGTCAATGCTTCATCCCAAACCTTGAAGATAAACTCTTCTATTAAATGCTTTGCTTAGCAAACCGGATGGGATCGAAACCATCAATTGGTAAGTAGTTTAGGGCAATGGAAGGACTAGAGTCATTAAGAGTGAATGTCACCAAAAACCGAGGAAAAGCCAAATTTTGTGGCAAAGACTGAAAAAATCGATTTCGCTCATATTACAAAGTTAGATAGGCTAGGGTGTTACTAGAATCGCTGTGTAGTTAGTTTAATGAAATAGCGTTGTGTTTTCGAGAAAAAAGAAAAATCTGATTCCCGTCGAAAATCGCTTATGAAGACAACAAATTGTGACTCAAGTTTAATCGTCTCGCATCACAACATGAGCCACGCAATCGCTCTAAAAATACCACCACGTGTTATACGATCTCTAAACTTACTGACTGTGTGATTATCTGGATAATTACTCAATATTTTGCGTGACAGGGAAATTATTTTGTAGACCTACATTTACGTTGACCGAAAGTATGCTCCAATTTAAAAAAAAAATTTCACCATGTGGTAGTGCTCGAAATAGTTTGAGCAACAAATGAATGAAAACTGGAATGTTATCCTCTCAAATGCTGGAGAGATCTACCTGGGCAAATGAATTAGCGTAACGGGAGAGTGTTTTGAAATCAGTTGAAAATTAGCATTTTCTGACCTTTGAAGTCATCACTCACGCTTCGCTCTTGTGATACTTCCGTACTTTGACCACTTTGACCGTTTCAAATAGTTTGTATAAGCTACGAAATGGTATTTTAAAAGTCTTCACGAAGGTTGAAGGAAATTCTTACCTCATCTGAAGCGAAAACCTGATCGAGAGTCGGAAATGCAATAGATGGCCATCTTACAACTGACAAGTATATAACTGTCAACACAGGAATTCCTCCATAACTCATGAGATTTTCAACTCATTGAAGACTTCAAGGGTATAATAAGTCTCCTTGGTTAATATCAATGCCGGTTGTAGAATTTTAAAACTGGTTTGAGCTCAGAAGACGCCATATTAAAGAGTGATGTCTCGGCCGAAATCGAAGGCACTTATGCTAATTATTGCCTGTCAATCATGTCGTTGTATTATTATTACGACGTTTCTATTTTTGAACCATCAAGCAAATCTCAGTTTTTGATATATTTTTGTACTTTTTGTACTGTAAATAAGTACTTTATTCTCATGTAAAGGGTCTTTTTCGACTTTTGCCGCGATATTCTAAATTTTTCCTGACTTCCGTTCTTAAGAACAATTTTGCATAAAGCTGAATAAACGGTGCGTTCATTCAAATATTCAACTGTATGAACCGCCAAAAATTCAGTTCCATCCAAGATTCCGTGGCATAAAATCTACCTGAAACATAACCCAGCTTTATTAAAGGTATAACGACAAAAAAATTATGCATGCTGTTCGTGATCAACGATATTCCAAGGACTTGCGTGACACGGCCACATTTGTAAACAGTGAGATTTTGAGGTTATGACCTGAACATTATCGGCTGTAACTTTCTGGATTTTGAGTGGCCCCAAAATGTTATCTCGTATTTCAAAAGAGAAAACGTTGCTTATCAATCAGCGTGAGTTTTACGCTCTGGATCATCATACCAGTGGAGATATTTCTATTAAGATTTAACGAATTTTAGGCACTTTTGAAGTCCGTCTCAAAACTCCTCAAATCAAAAATCTTTAAAATATTTGAATTTGAGAGAATTAGCCAACAAAACTCCACAAATGCAGTTTGATACCTATTCGTTCTTCTCCAAATAACAGATAGTGTGTCTGTTTTGATTTTGATTTTAAATCGACCTTGATGTACGAGCCATATTTCGGGACGAAAATGGCCTCTTGGAGGGCGAAAATGGAAATTACGGTCGTTCACCAAAAATAACGACGAAATCAATCCCAAAGTTATATTATTTTTAGTTCCTATAAGGCTATATTCTGACAAAGTTTGGGGATTTTTGATTTTTCAAGGTCTGCTCGAGTTGGGTGACTTTTACAGAAGAGCCCTCTTAAGAACTTCTAGTTCATTTTTTATATGCATTGTATAATATGGACTAAGTTATAAAACCTAAAAAAATGTGAGAAATATACATTTTAAAATTACAAAAACTAAATGTGTAATTTATTCCTATTATTTTGCTAAATATAATTTGATGGGTGGTGGATAAGGTACTTGTAAATGTAAGAGCAACAAAGCACTCACCAACAGGACCAAACATTTGACCATTCGGCAAATTTTAGAGAATATGAATGCGTTTATGGCCATTGCACATAATACTCTGTGATTTCCCAGGTGGACTTATAGGTCTCACTTTCCCATCAATGAATCATAAATAATAATAATAAATAATAAATAAATAAAATTAACAGTTGTCAAGGGCTGCTCCTTTGTTATGATCTGCATATATTTGGAGGCTTGCTGGGTCAAGAATGACATTGTTTATATTTCTATTAATAAAGACGTATTATTATTATTATTATTATTGTTGTTGTTCCATGCAGTTATCTTATGACAGGGTAAATCATCAATGAAATCGGTAACAGTATTGAGTACTGGAACCAACAACAAACATTGCTTAAGTCCCATCACAAACGGTACCTTGGTTACAAATAAAGGCAATTACCAAGTACTTCACGCTTGTGAAAACAGAACTCAGCCAATTGCTCGGGGTCACCAATCTCGTCAAGTTCAAATTGTCCGTAATCTTCATACGGAAATTCAGGATTTTTCGAGAAACTCGTATCTTATAACATACAAAATTCTTCATCATCAATGACATCGTCGAAATAGCTTTCAACAAGAAGGGCTCTCACCTTCTTGTTTTACTCACATCATTTTTGCATTGTCAAATTGACGTCAAATGCACGCCATATTATTCTTCCAGGTAGAAAAAAAAGAAAACAAAATTGCATTTTATATTATAGATTATTCAAAGAAATAATGTTATCATTAATATATTTTTGTAAAATGATTGCTTTCTAAGATATTCAAGAAAAACATGTTGCAGAGTGTAACGTCACAAGGTTTGTAAAGTACTTTGTTTCACTCAAATCCTCTAAATGTATTTTGACTTTTACACTGGAAAAAGAAAAGAAAATCAAAGAATTTTTAATTTTTTTGCAGGCATAAGATGTGCACTTTTACTCAGCTAAAAGTTGTTTGATATCCTTTTCTTTTTCCAGTGTAAAAGTCAAAATACATTTAGAGGATTTGAGTGAAACAAAGTATTTTACAAACATTGTAACGTCACACTCTGCAACATGTTTTTCTTGAATATCTTAAAGCAATCATTTTACAAAAATATCTTTATGATAACATTATTTATTTCTTTGAATAATCTATGATATAAAATGCAATAAAATATTTCATTTCTAGCTAGCAATTTGTCGATATTCTTGTCAATTTCTTAACGATTTGATATTAAGTTCCCTAATATCCATCGGCGTAATAATATCCATCAGACTTTGGGTTTAAGATTATTTGGTAATAGATTATTTCAAAAAGGAAGTGATATGTCTGGATTATATTTTCATGTGCTTTCTTTTATTATTCCATAGATAGATAGTTTTGAAAGTTCTTTGTGGGCTAATACATTGTACTTTCTGTTGTTACTTTAAGAAACAAATATTAATTATATGAAAAATATTTGACAGTGTTGAATTAAGAGAATGGGAAAGTAGAAAATACAAGAAAAAAACAGTAGAAAATCAAGTATAGAAGAGCTAGTTAGAGAAAACTGAAAATTTGAACGTTATTCACATAATTACGAGCTTATATGCTGTGAAAAACATAGGGGCTGACCGTTTTTACAAATGCTAATCAGATTAAGTTATATGCAAATTACTTTTACGCATGCGCTTGCGCAGACTTGACCGTGGTGTTGATGGTGTTATGTACATTACCGCCGATTCCGATGAAACGCGACCACCTAGACGTTGATTTGATGGTTTGTAGTTTGCATTAGGTGGATGTCAATCACATGTGAATCATCGAAGAATGAATAGTTTTCGCTCAATAATTCAATTGTATCGTTTATTAGCCATTTCCAACCAGACTAAACCAATATGAAAGTATTCTAGCACGTTAGAGCTTTATCTAAGTCCGCCTAAAGCAATGTACAAACTCAATCCTCAAAGTCTAGGTGGTCGCGTTTCATCAGAATCAGCGGTAAGGTATCAGGGTACCCCAAACGACCATCATGCACGCAACACGCTCTAGCGCGTACTCGTTACGTTAAGACCTCTATAAAGTATACATTTTCTGAAAGCTGAATAAATGCAGAATTCTATAAAACAATTAGTTTTTAGAACAAAAACAGTATATTTGAAATAGGTAAAAAGTTCAGATTTTGACATCACTGTAATTTCAGGTTTTTTACTCAACATTTTTCCAAACACGTTTTACTATAGGTAGCCCAACCATTGTTTTTGAGGCTACTAATAATAAATAAAAATATATTTGTATGCGTGCGTCTTTTCTTGATGGGTTTCCTCTGGTAGAGCGCGTGCGCAATACGTATTATATTGGGCTTCCTGTGTTGAGTAAGGTATAATATTGGGCTCCCTGTGTGCGTCCTGCGGGACGCGCCCGCAGCAATGTGTATATTGAAACAAGGTGTGAAACTGATGGCGTATCATGGCCTGATGTGCGGTGCATTTTGTTGGTGCACTTTGCCGTCAGCTTGTTCACAGATATTGTTGACGTCATCAAAACGTCAGCTATAGGTCATCACAACCCCATTACACTCTTATACCGCCATTTTCTGTGTAACTACATTTGTTGATACAGCTACTTTTTCATATAAAGCATAACCTTTTTCCTTTTTGGACTTCTACAAGAAACTAAATGGCGATGGAGAGTATCTCACCCTTCAGAGAATTATCTCTTAATACATGGTAAGTTTGTTTTTACTTTTGAATATTTTAGGTTTTAAAACGGTGCATATTTGTTTGTACAAACATTCATGGTGCTTTTCTAGGTTGTGGCGAAGATATTATAAAAGTGTTGGAGACTCGATGCAGCTTAATAAAATTGAAGAGGAATTGAGAACTTCACCCTATAAAGATAAGTTCAACAAACGAAATGATTTGGGACGTGTGGTTAAGATGTTATTTCCATTCGGAAAGAGAGAGCAGAAGACATTACCGAGTGATAGTGGAATGAAGAGATGTTGGGTGTATACAAATTTAGCAAGAATAAGTGAGCCTTACCCGCTAGGTATAGAATGGGATGAAATTCTGAATTCTTATAATCCTCCAGAGCCTTCAACTGCGGCCATGTCGTGGACGGTGAACAAGAAGTCAACAGAGGCAATGCAGTGGATGATTGTAACAAGTGACGATCTTTGCGATGGTAAAAAAATGGTGAGAGAACTACGTGTATGTCAAGATTTAACTATCAAGTTCTCTGTGATGTCAAAGGAAGTTGCACTTGATATAGATAGTGTTCAAGGTGTCACAAAACAATTTCTGAACAATGTATTTGAATTTTGTGCCGAGGTACCACTATGTAAAGGCTTTGAGTTTGAAGTCAACAGCCCAAAAACTGGGAGGAAATGCCAATGATATTACTGAACACTGGGAAATACGTGACGATCAAGGAATCAAGACTCGGTCTATAAGGCATCGAGCAAGAAACTGTTCATCGATTTTGAGCTACGATGTATTCAAAATGAAATGTCGAAATTGTACTACACTTAAACGCCATTGTCGTAGCTATAGGAAGAACGAGCGAGATTCATCTGATGATGGACAGCTTAAAAAGCAAAAGCGAATTTCCTACATGACTCCAGAGGAAATATCAAGTAGACTGCATGTTGAACAAGCATGTGTAAAGAATGCAGAGAAAAAGGCAGAGAGGGCAGCAACTGCCAAAGAAGAGATACAAAACTAAATGGAAGACTTCACCGAAGAAGATCACAATGACTTTAAGTCAATGTTTGGAGGAGTTGATGGAAGCAAGGTTAATGAGGACATGAAAATGTTCTGGAAAGCACAGAAACAAGTTCTTGAAGATCCAGATTCAAGAGCAAATAGATGGCACCCAAAGTAAGTGTCTCATTGATGTTAATATACCTGTACATAGAGTAAACATTAATCCAATTTTTCTTTTTAGAATCATTCGTCTTTGTTTATTCCTGTGGTGTCGAAGCCCAGAAGCTTATGGACAGTTGAAAGACAGTGGTATGATCAGGTTACCATCTGGAAGGCTATTGTCCTTGTATAAAAACTCTGTGAGCCAGAAGGCAGGAATAAATGATGAAGTCCTAGATTGGCTTGTAAAGGAGGCAGATAAAAATGAACTTGATGCATATGGTAGAGGAGGTGGTTTGATTTTGGATGAAATGTCTATTCAGGTAATAATTTTGTTGGAGGTATTTTAAGAATTAGAATTATATATTCAAATGAATGAATGAATAACTTTATTCCCACTTGGTTTGATGTTGTTTATACATGTAGGTCCATAGCAGCTAAACAATGCTAATATGCCAAGACTACATATATAATAAATATTATAACATAGTTCATACTTACAACACTATGATTAAGAATTATAATTCAATGATACTATTAATTATTCAATATAACTAGATTATATTATTTCAACATTATATACAGTAAAGTTAGATTCTATATTCTAAGTGAAGTCATTACAAATATTATGTTCTTTCAGGAAGATCTTCATCTTCAAACTGTTGATGGAGTGAAAACATTAGTAGGTCTTGTGGATTTAGGGCAGGAACATGAGTTCATGACAGCCACAGAGAAAGGTATAATCTATAATCTACATACAGTCATTATTGTTTTAAGTAGTTGGTACATTTCACTTAAATCCACAAGGGCTCAAAATATCACAAAATATCACAAAATTGGGGGGGGGGGGGGGGGGGTCAATGTATTTTCATTGAACATTGTCTGTTTATTTGAGGTACGTAGATTTAATATTAAAACACATATATACTGCTAATGTTTTCAGGGGAAGTTAAGGCAGAGTTGGCAACTCATGTTTGTCAATTTGTGTTTTTTGGAAACACTGGATTCCGTTTCCCATTTGCACACTGCACTGGCCAACAAAAGAAATTCCTAGCAGCACACTGTATGATCTGTTTTGGAAGGCAGTGGTTGAGCTTATTACACGAGGAATTACAATTGTCTACTGTTGTTGTGATGGTGGCGAAGCAAACCGTAATTTTATCAAGATTCACTTTCAGGAAAAAGACCCTGTGAAAGAGAACTTTACCATAGTGAATCCATATACTAGGGAACCACTTATTTTCATTATGGATTTTTCGGTAAGTACGACTAAATTTGTTAATTGACAGGAAGACTGATGTACTGGTAGATACACTACTGACAGAATGTTGGTGTCAAAAGGAGTGGAAACTATGTTGTGGTAAATACATTAATTTTTTTATATGTTTCATTGCAGCATAATATTAAGAAGCTTCGCAACAATTTATCCAAAAGTAAAGCTAGTGTAACACAAAGTCTAATGGTTGGATCTAAGTGTATAGCATGGAAGCAGTGGATTGAGGCATTTAATTGATATCAAGCCAATTCCTTGCCATTTCATCATCGTTTGACCACTAAACATTTCCAGCTTGGATATTCATCAAAGATGAGAAATCATCTTGTAGAACAGGTGTTGAATGAGGATATGTTGAATTTAATGGAGGTATGCCAACTTTTTGAATGGTTTAATTATTGTCTTACCCGGTATGTCTTCCCTTGTTATCTCCTGTACTGTAATGTGTATAGAGCTGGAATGTACATGGCCTTATTGGCATGTTGTTGTTAGATCTGACTATGCAAAATATAACTTTGTAACATTTAAAAAATAATCATTGCACTTTACAATCACCAGGCATACCGAAGCTACTTGAGCAGTAATGCCAGAGAGAGAGTGCAGTATTTGGATGGAGCAATTGAATTCCTGGAAATGTGCTCCACACTGATAACAAACTTCACAAGTTATCAGTACTATATGAGCATGGCTGATAGTCGCTTAGAAGAAAATGATAGATGTTTGGAGTGGCTACAGAATTGGCAACATGATGTAAAGGAAAAGAGCTCAGGACCTCTGAGCGCAACAAGCTTTTTCTTTCAGATAAAACAATGTTTGATGTTGCATCTTGCATTATAGGATTTAAGACATTGTGTAAGATTTCATTTCAGGCACACCCTGGATGTAATGTTTCTGCTTATCGAGTAAACAGTGATCTTGTTGAAAATGTGTTTTGTCAGCAACGTGGTCGTAATGGCCAAAATGACAACCCAACATATGCTCAGTATGGACCAACCATGAATAGCATTCTATTGGGTCAGACTACAAAAACTAAGAAGGGCAATACTGGAAAAGTTGATCAGTATGCATTTTACAAGCCAGAGAAGTTACCTGTTAAAAGAGAAAAGAAACCCATGTAATGAGTGTGAAGGCAATGGTATGGAATGGTATGTAATATTGAATATGACTTTTGTGATTACACATTATTGTTGACCTTTGTGGTCTGATCTACCTGTGTGGTTGTTGTTGACCTTTGTGGTCTGATCGACATGTGTGGTCAACTGATTATAATTATTTGAGTTGTGAACTGTTAACCAGCTAGTACAGTATACAGAAGATCAACAATTAAGGTACAGTAATAACACCAGCTTGTCCACATTTAAATGATATAAGGCACATGCTTGTTTCACTAATTTTTCCAATTTAGTTTAAGCAGCATAAAAGTATACAGTCAACATTCTTACATATGCTCAACCAAGAACATCATTAAACACTGTTATGGCAGGGAAGTCTTCATCACGTGGTAAATATAATAAACCAGCTAGTCCAAACTAGACTCACTTGATGTTCATTCATTTATTTTTACAGGTCATTCATTGTTTCAATGTTGGATAACAGGTCTTCAGGGACTATATATACAGTTGACATGTACTAAAGGCCCGGACACACGGTGCAACTGTTGCGCGCAACAGAATTTAAGGGGATGCCACACGCTGCAACTTTTCTTGCAACTGTTGCGCGCAATTCGCTGAAGTTCCTAATAAAATGAACATCAGAAATCTTTATTGATGTATTGGATTGCTAACATTAAGCCGTCCCTTTGTAAATAGTCAAGGGAAATTTTTCCCCTGACATAGTGCTATTTTGTGCAAATGATTCTGATCGAAACGCAAATAAACCCAAACAATCAGCGATTCACGCTTTTCGCCGATGACATTTGCGAATTAGCACTTTTGTATTTACTTGAATTTTGATCAGATTGACAATCTTGATCTTGATAAATTAATGAAATATACTGAAAAGAAGCAAGAATTCAGAACAGACGCATATACCAATCGAATTTAAAACGAGCCTCAAACCACTGTTATTGTATTCAGCGGAATTACGAAAGAATCGCATTTTATTGGATGAGAACCTCGGGCAGTTGCAAGAAATGTTGCAGACGTGTTCACACGGTGCAATTTGTTGCGCGCAACGTTGCAAAAGTAGAACTTGATTCTATTTCTGCCACTGTTGCGCGCAACAGTTGCACCGTGTGTCCGGGCCTTTAAAAGCTCAACCAAGAAAATCATTAAACACTGTTATGGCAGGGAAGCCTTCATCACGTGGTAAATATAATAATATACCAGCTAGTCCAAACTAGACTCACTTGATGTTCATTCATATATTTTTACAGGTCATTCATTGTTTCAATGTTGGATAACAGGTCTTCAGGGACTATATATACAGTTGACATGTACTAAGCTCAACCAAGAACATCATTAAACACTGTTATGGCAGGGAAGTCTTCATCACGTGGTAAATGTAATAAACCAGCTAGTCCAAACTAGACTCACTTGATTGATGTTCATTATTATAGCAATGGTCCATATGTCACTGTAGAATAAGTTCCAATTTTTTATCTCTTTCAGGATGCGTTGTTACTTTGAAAGCTGACTCCAGCAATTATATACAGACGTACATTGTGGATAAATTCATAATCTAAGTACAAATGTACATTCATAGTCTAAGTACATTCATATGGGGATTCAGTTCCCCCCTTGTTGACATCTTTATATACATGTAAAACATAACATAACATTATTTTATAATAGAGTGCAATTTAGAAAAATGTGAAAACCAAATAACTAATTAGTACTAAATAAATAGCACAAATGAAACAATAGAAAACAATAGAAATAGCACTATTTAGTACTATTTAAAGTTAGTACTATTTCACGCTTTTCTAAATTGCACTCTATAGTGACTATAGTACTATACAAAAAGAACCACTTTATTGATTTTATAAAGATTTATTCTTATCATATTAAAAAAATAATAACAATAAATGATAATAACAATAAATAAAATATCGATATATCAATATCCAGTTGTAATAAATTGTATTGGTATATACGCCAATATGAATGTAGGCCAAAGGTTCAAACTGCAATCCCTTTATTGATTCTCACAATGATCGTATTATGCGTTCGGGATACGCGTTCGAATAATAACTTTAAATAATAACTTTATTATTTATATAGCGCTTTTTCTTGTGCTCAAAGCGCTGTTTATATAATTTACAGTATAAATATATAATATAATAATAAAAATAATAATATATATAATTAGAACTATTAAAACATTAAATTAGGCCTAAATACAATGTATTGTAATGCAATTAAAAAAAATCCTAAGAAATAATATAATATATTATATGTGCAATATTAATAAGCTAACCTAAATAAATGAGTTTTAAGTTCTTTCTTGAACACCTCAAGAGATGGACTATGTCTTACATTAATCGGAAGTGAATTCCATATTAATGGAGCACAGACCGAGAAGGCTCTGTAACCATAACGTTTAAGATTGTAATTAATTACTTGTAGTAAATTCTTTGAGGAAGAACGGAGTGAACGAGTAGGCACATATGGCGAGATGAGATTCCTTATATAACATGGTGCTAAACTATTTAATGCTTTGTACGTAATAAGAGCTATCTTAAATTCAATACGTTGCCTAACAGGCAACCAATGTAGATATATTAATGATTGATTAATGTGATCAAATTTTCTAGTCATAGTTATAAGCCTAGCAGCCGAGTTAAGAACGTACTGAAGTCTGTCAATAAGATTATTTGGTAGACCATATAACAGTGAATTGCAATGGTCAATTCTAGATATAATAAATGCATGGACAAGTTTTTTAGTATCTTCAAAGCTAAGGTATCGTCTAATACGAGATATACATTTGATGTGGTAGAAGCAGGACTTGCAGATGGCCATAATTTGACTCTCCATGGACATAGTGTCATCAAAAACCACGCCAATGTTCCTAGCACTGCGAGAGACGGTGTGACATATTCATCACCAACCAGTAGATTGTCAAGCTGAGGATGAGGTCGATGGCTAGCCCTTAAGACCAATAGCTCAGACTTATCATCATTTAGTTTCAATTTATTAGTCAACATCCAATTACTTATAGAGTGCATACATGCTTGGAGTTTCTCTGTCGTCATTTCCATGTGACCAGGTATGGTTGGTTGGAACGATAAATAGGCTTGTGTGTCATCAGCGTAAAAATGATAACTCATCTGATGATAGCTCATGATGTCACCAAGTGGGGATGTATACAATGAATAAAGGATCGGCCCAAGTACTGACCCTTGTGGGACACCACAGCTTACCACATGATCAGTGGAAGTGTATCCATCCAAGTTAATATGCTGTAACCTACCATTGAGATATGAATGGAACCAGGAAAAGGCTTTATCTGCAATACCATAGCGATTGTGGAGTCTGTTTAGGAGAATGTTGTGATTGACAGTATCAAACGCAGCTGAAAGGTCGAGCATCAGCAGTAGAACACAACCTTTGTCATCAACAGAGCGAAGTATATCGTTTTGAACCCTAAGTAAAGCAGTTTCTGTACTGTGATAACACTTGTACGCTGATTGAAACTTTTCATCCAGATTGTTAGATATGATGTAGCGATTAAGTTGAGATGCAACAGCCTTTTCAATACACTTTGATATGAATGTTAAGTTAGATATCTGAAACATCTGAAACATACACGGTTTAGGTCAGTTGACAAGCGATAACACAATAAAGTAAAAGAAAAGATATTTACCCGATGGCCTTCTTAGATTTTGGCAGATTGGTCGATATCGTCTAAGCTAATTGACACTAATTAACTTAATCACAATTATTACGTCACGCGTTTGCGTCATCCGTTACGTCAAACTTCGTTTTAGAACGAAACACTCCCCCCACCAAAAATGTACAATAGTTTCAGAAACATTTCAGAATGTCAAGTCCGGTTTAGTGTTCAATAATTTAAATATTTATTTTCTCTTTCACTCTTGTATATTGATATCTGGAGACTAACGAAAATTGTTCGAAATTTAATTTAGCTGAAACTTCACTGAAATAATCTCAAAGATCCATACAATTTCAATTATTGTATTTCTGTGATTTCAACTAATTCAGAGCGCGCGCTATGCCGATGACGTGAGCCGAGTGTCCGTGGGCTTACGGACACACGCCAACCAGCCAATCTGAGCGCGCGTATGTTCTAATGATTATTAGACCCTTGAATAATTATTCAATGAAGTTTCAGCTAAATTATATTACAACTGAATATTGAAATATCGTTGCAAAATTTCAATATATATAGAGGTTATTACAGCTAGAGTTGTGTAATACGGCTGGATTCTAACTGTAATAAATTGTTTATTATACGACAACAAAATAAACTCTCCCAAAAACGTCCTTTTTTTCTTTCTTTGCTTATTTGTTAGCGTACAAGAGCTGTTTTTGTGATTTGTTTGTGAAATGCGCGCGCTATCACACAATCGATACGCCATCGAGTGCGCGCTGGAGAGATTTTTCGTTGGCTTTTTTCACCAAAAAGATTGGATTTTCTTCAGATTTTCTATACAGATATCATTAAAAAGTAGTTGTTTGTTTCCCTATTCCCTTTAGAAATACTTTTCTGTCGTTGTATAGTGTTTTTTTCTTTTTGCAATGAAAATCAAAACTGGTACAAAATATGCTGTGTTCAAAGCCGGTTTTAACGGATTACAAGCCGGGTAATACGACAATCTACAGTGGGTAATACGCTCGGATATTTGGAGGATTTTGTGCCCTTTCATGGTAAATTTACGTCACAGTCGTATAATAAAAATAAACATTTCCCCCCATTCCCCTTCAGCTTCTCAATCAACTTCGCAGCTGAAAACAAAAATAAAAAACTGTTAACTAACTGGCATATATTTTTATTGTATCCAAAGATGTACCGTAAGTCTTACAAATATTAGCTTTTTAATGTACCTCTGTCGGTCTCAATCTCCTCATGAGGCACCTTTGGGGAGGGGCATGTTCTCATGACATGACCCCTCCCTTTACAATTATAGCACCGGATGGTGCTGTCAGAGCTGGGGCAACTGTTCATTTTATGCCCCCAGCCCCGACATTTGTAGCATTTTCGAGATTTGTCTGAAATAGGAGAAGAGATCAGTATCAACTATTATATCCATAAAAGCGAGAAAAATGATTCACACTCTCTTTTCGGCGAAATATCAGCGATTGAAGGTTTATTATTATAGAATGATGTCATAAACAAACTTACACGCCCTCCTTTCAGGTGGGCCTGGCTGGAATCATGGGTCAAATCTTCAGAAATATTAACAAAAGACATAGTTAGAGTCCAAGAGTGAACCACAGTTTGCTGTCCAGCAAAATTACAGATTGCTGAATTGAAAGTGAGAGAATAGCGATCTTTCATACTATAAAGCACGAAGTGAGTTGTGATATAAGCTTACACAAGCTTAAGTTACACGAAGTGAAGAGAAAAAAGCAATTAAAGCTTACAGTATCTTACGTCAGTTGTGAGGTTTTTACACCGAGGTTAACCTGCATGAATGACTTAAACTTAATGCTTCAAATTAATCATTTCAAATATCAAACATTACTTGGTCTTGGTGGTGCGACAGCCGGTGCCGGTGCCGGTGGTGGAGCCGGTGGTGACGGTGTAGTATTGTCTTCCATGCTGAAAGATAAACAAAAGAAATACATTGATCTTGTTAAATGGAATTAGAAATAATAAAAGTAGAATGAGTAATAAAATTGTTGCTCCACATGCCGTCGGGCATCAAAACTGGCCTTGTATTTTTCTGAATATAAAAACTTATGTTTTTATAACTAACTAAAGACAAATGATGATGTGATGTCAGAGCATTTTCCTTGGAGGTGTAATACCCCTAAGGATTTAGTTATAAATATAAAAAAAAACTATCAAAAGGAAGTATGTGCAGAGTTGTGTCAAACATGGCCTCAGTCATCACAGGTAACCCAAAACATGACATGTTTTTTGCGCAACGGCGGCACTTGGCAACAACTTTATGCCAGGCCTTCGCTGTCATGCGCTGTCACTAGTCATTTTATAAATAACAATGACATAATTTGCGATTTAAATATACACATACTTTTATGCTGTAATTGATTTGAAATTGTATTGCAAATATATTAATTATTAATAACATTTTTAGCACAAATTAGGCTTACCTTTAAAATCTTTCACGTCACTGAAAATCGACAAACGACAAACAAGATTTCCCTTTTTTTTCCTCATAAGTGATCACGCGTACGCGCGGGCGCGTCGGTGTTATCGCGCCAAAATATTTCGCGGGAAATTTGTTATGATGTGGGAACCCTGTGGTTGTCAACGAGAATCACATGTAACTTATATGCACCAGTAAAAGGGTACCTCAGTTTAGTTTCTAAATTATGCGAAAAAAGATAAAGAAGAAAAAATACTTTACTTACTTACGTTTTACCTATATACTAATAATTATAGCTTGAAAGTACGTTGAAATTGCAGGAAATACCGTAAGACGGTTAAGAGAGTTAAGAGAACCTAGATTTCAAAATAGCACTATATATACTTCACTCTAATTCTTTTGTTAGGGAATTGTTAGTGACTAATATTAAAATCAAAAGAAAAGAAAACAATGGAATTTGGGTAGAAAACCTCGGTAAACATTATCTCCAACCTTTAGATAAATAGATATTTGGTTTAATAGAAAAAATGGCAGCCAACATGAGCCAAAAGGCTGAATTACATACTCATAAAACTAATTAATTTAATTACAATAAAATCTCAAACAAATATGTACAATACTATAATTACGTATAAAAAACTTAGTCATTGATAGGGACATTGATAGACAAATGACTACTAATGTTCCAAGTTTCTTTTGAGGCTTGAGGTTATGATAAAAAGTATTCTTGGAACAGTCAGTCGTCCACTTGGGTATGGAGAAGGACCTTTTATGTCTAAGGGAATATATGCTGGATTGTTCATGGGGGAGGGGGGGGGGGGGGGGGGGGGGGGGGGCAACAGCTTGTTCAGACGATTGTCCTTGTCTTTTAATGTGGTGTCAAGGGTGACTAACTTATTTGAATTAGGTGTATTTATTTGTTTAATTATGTGTATTTCCTTTTCATCCCTTCATGTAACAATAAACTGGGTCATATGATAACATGATTATTGACTGAATTAGGTTGGTCCTAACGACGTTGGTCCATCTTTCATTTGTCTTCATGCCTGGATATAACGTAAGCATCTTTCATTTGTCTTCATATGTCCAGTAAGCTGTTAACAAGATATTATAACTTATTAATATTATTAGCAACAATTACATCTCATATTATAACTGTTTACAATGACAGGTTGTGATTTTTACCATGCATGCCTGGATATAACGTAAGCATCTATCATTTGTCTTCATATGTCGAGTAAGCTGTTAACAAGACATTTTAACTTATTAATACACACATTATATTATTAGCAACAATTACAATTCATATTATAACTGTTTATAATGACAGGTTGTAATGTTTACCATGCATGCCTGGATATAACGTAAGCATCTTTCATTTGTCTTCATATGTCGAGCAAGCTGTTACTCATATCACTGACCTTTGCATTGCACCGACATCAAGTTATGAATATCCTTACAGGTTCCTACTTACGAATTCAAAACCCGCTCTCCAATGTGGGATGAGTTGAGGTGTATCCTGCGCATGATCAGTGATGTCACAAGTACCTTTATAAGAAAGTTTTGTAATTTTATTGTATTATTTGCTTAGAATTCGTGTAATACTGTTATATTTAGCAACAATTGCATCTCATATTATAACTGTTTACAATGACAGGTTGTAATTTTTACCGTGCATGTCTGGATATTATTGTAAGCATTAAAATAAATGTCCTAACAATGTTGGTCCATCTTTGTCTTCATGTAGAGTAAGCTGTTAACAACATATTATAACTTATTAATACACGCATTAGCAACAATTAAATCTCATATTATAACTCTATACAATGACAGGTTGTAACTAACCATGCATACATGCATGTCTGGATATATAATGTAAATGTCCTTTGGTCCATCTTTGTCTTCATGTCGAGTAAGCTGTTAACAAAATATTATAACTTATTAATACACACATATTAAAAGCAACAAATCCCATATAACTGTTTACAATGACAGGTTGTAACTTATCATGCATGTCTGGATAGCTATCTTTGTCTTCATATGCCCAGTAAGCACTGTTAACAGCAAATTGTACATTGTATAAATAAATTAAAATATATATGCATTTACTTTACCTTTTCGATAATATTGTGAAATTGAGGTTCAGTAGTTACTAGTTAAACCACAAAGGTTTCAAATAAACCACAAAGGTTTCAAATAAACCACAAAGGTTTACCACACATACATGTATTTTAAAATCAATCAAAATTTATATTCTATTAACTCCCATATTTATAAGTTCACTTCAACAAAATAATTCACTGTTAACAATCAAATGCATTTGGATTTGTAAACTGTGTTGCTTCTTTTATGTATCTCACAAGAGTCTCATTCAGTCGAGTTTTGGGCCATAATTCAGTCGAGTTTTGGGCCATCTGTCAACATATTTCTGACCATAGGCTTGGAAGATCACTTTGATCTCCTGCTTACTGTAAGTATTAACAAATATATCATCTCTTTTTGTTACCATAACCAACAACTTCTTGTGAGAGTGTTGCCTATTATCACTGGAATCATTCTTTATTTCCTGCAAAGTCAGCTGGTGAAAAAAATAATCAGAAATTAGAAAGTGTTCAGGGATACGGACCATGTGTTTATATACATGTAATATATGTACATGTATAATATTATGTTAAATTTTGGATATTCTGATGCACATGTACGTCTGTCTGTGCTCAAACATGAACAATAAATATATAGCTAATTGCATAATCGTTGTCGGATTCAAAAACATAGAACATAGAAGCTGAGACCGCAATGGCACATGGGAAATCAATTAATGATATGCATATAATAAAATCACAGACGCAAGTAGTTGGATGTTCATCGTTGAGTCGCCGTGAAACATTCTAGCTCTTGTTCGAAAGTATGGCGGCTGTGTCTGAAAGACTTGTTAATGCTGTTTTGAAAGTTCTAAAACAGGAAAACAAGAACCAATTCGAAAGATACGAAATTAGAAATTTTCCTAATTTTGATACAGTGGTAGATTTGAAGACCTACTTGTTAAACTTCTATAACAAAGAGATTTCTCCGGCCAAGGACCTTTCCTTTGTGGTCGGGTATATTGGTGCAGGGCGAGAAAAATGCCTAATTAAATCCGATAGGCAACTTAAAGACGCATACGACAGTGCAAAAAAAGAATGGATTACAATTTGGGTGGACCCTCACGGCTCAAAAACAAGAGAAACACAAGTTCAAAACAAGAACAAGAGAAAGAGGAAGCAGTCATCAGGTATGGCTATTAGATTATTTACCTTAGTTTATGTAGTTTTGTATCCTTCTCAACAACGAGTTAGGCATTTACTGATAATATAATATTCTATTATTATTTATTCGCTTTACGAACTTGAAGACGAAGATAATAGCTCAGACGCGGAACTGGAAGGAAATTCGTACAATTCAACGCTAGAAAGACTTAGGGCAAAGTACCAGGGGAAAATAGCGGAATTCAAGCTCAAATGCTGGTGAGATAGTTGAGATATTTGGGAGGATATAAAGTTTTGATAACTAATTGTATAATAAGTATTCGAGACAGAAATAGTTGCTAAAACCATGGTTTTTAATTCATAGTAAAGTAAAACTACTAGCGCACGTGCATAGAAATATGCGATCATAGTAGAGCGTTGTGAAAATGTTTGTAAATTTGCATAATGGCTGAAAATATTTTGGGTTTCTTTTATTATTTGTCTTTCATTTCGTTTTTAGTTAGTATTATTTTGATATCTTCAACAGTATTGTTCATGGCGAACAATACATTGGATATCAATATTTACTGTATTGATTCAAACAACACAACAAAATACAATAACATTTCAAAATATTTTTTAAGGTAAACAAAACGCACACGAGCGAGGAAGAGATGCCTCAAGCTTCCTTTTTCACGGGTCGAAAATCAAACACCAGCAGTACGTCCAGCACTGCAGACACGGCAACAAACTCGTCGTCCACATCATTTGAGCAAAAGGTAAACTTTGGCCACAAAATTAAAAGAATAAAACAATTTCAGTGTTAAGTTTTGTTGATAAAACATTTCCCTTCACAGATCCGCATGCGTGGTATGATATTAGAGCAAAAAACCTTTTAAAAACCTTGGTAGATAATGGAAGCCTGACTGACTGACGATCAGTTCCAGTTGCAACGAGATTCACTCATGCAAGATCTAAATAACGCCCAATAATCAAGGCGTTTCCAAATAAAAATGAAAGGATGAAATGGTACAGTTTTAAATTATTGTAATCAAATTTTGTATTATAATATTTTGTTAAAAATAGCCCCAATATTAACCTCTGCAGTTATTTCTAATACATTAGAGTGATTCCGGCAATAAACCTGGGCATTACTAACTACACCAATACACACTATTAGCACTCACTCTTTTGTTTTCTTTTGTTTCTTTGTATCTAATAAACACTGACAGCTAATTTATTTAGTAGTGCCCAGGTTTAATGGGATCACTCTATCGCATACGCTAATTGTTTAAATAAATATTAGCTCTGAGGAGAGGAAAGGGTGTATTAGTATTGGGAATGATGTATGTAATTAAGTACGTCTTGAACGGCTATCTGCATGAACGAATAAAACACCATGGTCTTCATATCATCGCAATGGTGCCAAACAAGTTCATTCTCTCTTATCCAGTTCTTTGCTTTTGCAAACATTCCCTCGCAGGGCATCATGTCGGGACTGTATGGTGGTAAATAAATCAGTAATGCTCCGCTCGCGTTGATGGCTTGGACAACTACCTGTGAATGGTGTATTGCCGCATTATCTGCGAATCACAATTTATAATAAAATGATTATCATTAAAATGTGTACTTTTATTTGGTATTTTGGTAAATTTGTTTTTTCCTGCTTTTACCCATTATAACGACGGAACGAGGATTTACACGTTGAAAGGTAACAAGTTAGGGACCAACTTCTCTTGAACAAACTGGAGAAACACTTGTGCATTTGTCGTTCCCTGATGAATGCCAAGTTCTAGTAGTCCCTGAGTGCAGATAATGGGTATGGCTGTAACTCTCGGGCCCCAACTCGCAAAAACTCTGCGGACAGTTGCACAATATCCTTTAAAACTGTAGCCCTTTTTGCGCGATATACGGAGGTCCTTTAAATACAAACAAACAGAAACTTAGGTGAAATAATCATCAGAATCAAGAGTACTACATGTACTTACAAAACCGCTTTCATCCAGAAAAACCAGCATGTCGGCATCAAGAAGACTGGTGTCAGCACGAAAGTTGATGCGTGCCACCTCACTTTGCTGTTGAGCTATTCTGCTCAACTAAGATGTTATCACATAAAATAAAACAATGAATTATTAATAAGTAATAAACAGAAACACAAGTGTGCTAATTCACAATTGCTCAGGTATAAACCTACCGTTGTTCTTGTCACGTCATGTCTCTGAAAATATCGGCAAACAGTTGATAACTGATATTGGTTGCCGAATACGGCTGCAATCTGCTGAACAATCTCGAATAGTGTTTGTTCCGGGTGTTCAAGCATCGTCTCCATCATTACAAGTTCTTCACGTGGATGCATTCCTATGAGGTCTAAAGGTCTTCCTACACGGTCTGCTCTGACGATAGACGTACGAACGTATCGCTTTAAGTATCTTTCTACGGACCTTGGTGATAAAGCCAGTAAATATGCGTTTTTTTTAACACTGTAGCCAATACAATAGCGCAGCCAAACAGCTCTCAAACGCAGGTCCTCAGAATACGACCTTGGCATGTTGTAAGTCACCGCAATGTTTTCATCTACAACTGAATTTATAATTATAATTTCTATTCCCAGAACCCTCTTCGGTCTCAGCTTCTATGTTCTATGATTTTGAATCCGACAACGATTATGCAATTAGCTATATACATGTTCTAGTGATAATGACGATATCAATACCTGAATAATTGCATACGTGCTTACCTTTTCTCTTTGCCTCTCTTTGACAATCTTTTTCTCTTGAAATCGCTTTCTATGAGCTTCTGTCTTGGTTACATTGTAATCCCTTCTAAAATCTCTAATGTACTGCCCAGCACCCATCTGGAAGTACTTGTCTATCACCTTGTGAAATAAGATCTCAGTTGCAGATTGTTTGCCTTCGTCACTGTTACTGAATAAATGAATCCACTTTTCCCTTAAGGCCTCATTACATTTGACAGCAATGATAGCTACAGCAAGGACATCTCCCTTCATAATGTTTAGGTTCTGATGACAAAGGGTGCGAATTCTTTTCTGTTCAAGTTCCATGAAGAATTCAAAGGTTAAATCATCAACATACAGCAAAGAATTATTTCTATACTGTTTAACATCAGTTACTATCAACGTCGCCTTGTAGCTTGACGACTGATGTACAATTGTGCTATGTACAAGAATAGAATCAAGTAGGTTAATCCAAAGATACCTCCTTCTCATTTCTTGTCTCACACTTGGATTACAAGAACTGATGTTTGTTGTTATATACTTCTTGAAGGAATATATCAGCTTGATGATTGTCCAACCACCAACATATCGAACCTTTCCTTGGCCTTCATTACTCATATCCCAGACACTTTTTCCTTGGTTTTCAGTTTCAATGTTTGAAAATTGGGAATTGTACAGGTGTCCAATGATGTAACCTCTTATTGCTTTGACAAGCTCAGCCAGTAAGCAATAGTGCACTCTACCAAGGTTTACATTATCTAGTAATGATGCAAATTCATTGACAATCTCAGGACTAGCCAGAAGAGTCATTTCTGAGGTCCTTATACCTTTAAAGTCAAACTTCACAGGTCCATCCCTTTTCTTCTTTGCCTTGTCATGCAATGCCTGCCACAGACGGGTACACTGAATTCTGGTAAATGACTTCACTTTAGGCAGCATTTCATCTTGCTGTAAGAAATAAATAAGAGCATTGTACTTTTCTACAAAACATCCTACCACTTTGGAATCGTCTCTCAATAATTGTTCCAACATAGAATGTGGGCAAATGGGATCTGAAAAAGAAGCATCAACAGACACTTGTGAGAGAATATCATTTAACACCTCTTCCAAATCTATCACATTAACTTCTTCATCCTCTTCTTGTGAAAAATATGATCTACATATTTCATCAATTTCCTGTATATCACTCTCGTCCAGATCAAAATCCAGTGGGTCATTCAGTGCTGGCATTCCTGAAAAACAATCAAAACATAATTCTTTTTTTCTACAACACTGCAATGATGGTTCACAAACTTGATCATGATGGTGGGCATAGAACTCCTACACCTTCCTTGATGCAAAGATTAACTTCCTTTCATTGAAGTTGACAATTGACAATCCTTTCACTGAAGATACTCGAGAGCAAGCAACATAAAGCTGTCCAGGAACAAACTCTTTTCCAGAGTGAACACAGCATGCTTTCAAAGTTTGACCCTGACTCTTGTGCACTGTAATACCCCATGCCAGTTTCAAAGGGTATTGGGTTCTTTGGCCAACAATGGTGTCAACGCTACCCGGTTTGTAGGCAAACCACGTCACTTTTGATACTTTGTAATGAATCCCAACTTTATAAAAGTTTACAATTGGAGCATCACACAAAGAAAACAATTATTCCCCTGGTTCCATTAGTGAGCTTTGAAGAGATGTTGTACAGGAGCATCACTTCTGTTCCTTCCTTTAGTGCAAGCGATTTCTCTGCCACGGTTACCTTTTTCAATACTGATTCACAGCACGTATCTGTTGCCTGATATATTTTCATCTCCCCTGGCAGCTTCTGTAGCTCCTCCATGTTGTAATTAATTCGCATCAAAATGATTACAAAAAATATGTGGAACAAATGTCAGTCCAAAATCTTTGGCATGTAATCTTTTCCTTGCCAGTTGATTATTAATGAAATATAGTGTCTCTAGAGAACATTCACCACCAGCCAGTTCTCCACGTACATTCAGAAATTCTCTTTCAGTCTCATCTTGTCAATAAACATTTTTTTAAAGCACAGTGTGAGCGAAAACTTCATTCCACACTTCACTTTCAAAGCAATAATTCGCTTCGTCAATGTCGTTCTTAACTGGAGGCAACTGAAAAAAATCCCCAACCCCCAATTACCTGCATACCTCCAAATACAAGATTATTTCCCCTTGTTTTCTGGGCTAACGTGTTAATGGTCTCCCAGGTCTTCATGCTACACTGAGATATCTCGTCGATTATCAATATCTCAGTTGAACGCCATCTTTGCAAACACTCGGTGTTGTTCATGACCGACGAGACCAACGCATCAATGTTCCTTCGTCCATTTCGTAGCCCAGCAAATGAATGTAACGTCTTAGCGTTCTCGTAAAGCGTACAAGCCATACCAGTTGTACAAGTGACAACAATGGCCTTCGTCTTCTCAATCAACTTGACAATGTGTTTGATGATAAATGTCTTACCTGTACTGGCTTTGCCACTGATAAATAAGTTGTGGCCACACATTACTCGATCCAAAACTCTCCTTTGCTCTGCATTTAAAACTATTTCGCTCATTTGTAAGTTTGTTTTGATAAATTATGAGGCTTGTATGTATGTATGTATGTATAAAATACAGTGATATATAACAATGTAGCTTGTGACATAAACCAAAATGGCGTATACAGTAACATGACGTGAACTGACGTACCAATACGTCATGTTTAGCAACCGAGCACTTGCCGATGTACTCTCGAAGGTAAAATCCGACTGCCTCACGGAAAAGTGCACCAACAAAATGCACCGCACATCAGGCCATGAAGCACAAAATGCCAAAATTAAAATTACTCAGCGTACGGTGAAGTTAGACGACTGAAGCTTATGAAGTGTTTAGAGAATACAGTAAAGATTAGTTATTCCAAGAAAAATTGAATTTTCACGTCATATTGACAAAGATTAGGGGCAAAAACGTAATTGTCACGTGACCGAGTTTCATACCTTGTGTAAATATACACATGTACTGCGGGACGCACACAGGGATCCCAACATTAAACCTTACTCAACACAGGAAGCCCAATATAAAACGTATTGCGCGCGCGCGAGCTCTACCACAGGAAACCCATCAAAAAAGACGCAAATATCATTTTATTGAATTATTTAGTAGCCTCAAAAGGAATGGTTGGGCTGCCTGTGGTTTTACATACATCGGGTCAGTGCAAGTGCGCCTGCGATACTAACTTACAAGCGGTATACAAATTATGCTAATTACGTTCAGAACATTCTCCCGCCTGATGCAGGGGTGCATCAAAAAGTAATAAAATACATAATGTTCAACAAAGTTCAAATGTGTTCAAAGTTCATCTTATGATAGCTCAACAGCTAAGTCTGCATCAACAGTTTCTATTTGGGGAAGACGTTGTATTGGTCGACGCATCATCCGTCCAGACAGCAATCGTAGAGTAACTGATCTTACTAAATCGTCACGACCAACATGGGTAGATTCTACACGTGCCTTTTTTCACAGACCTCTTGCAACATTGTCTTCACTGATAAGAACAAAGTCACCTTCTTGTACTGCATGACCAATACTCAACCACTTCTTGAGGTGGATTAACGACTTGAGATATTCAGCACTCCATCTCTTCCAAAATCTGTTTGTAAGCCTTTGGTGATACTGAAAACGTTTAGTTATGGCTTGAGAGGTGTGCTCTCTCTTGTTGGTTTCTTTGATAGGGCCAGATGATTGCAGGTTTCTTCCAATAAGAATCTGTGCAGGTGTGATTGCTCTGAAGTCATCAGGTTCTACACTAACATGTGTGAGTGGGCGACTGTTTATCTGAGCTTCAATCTTAACCAGTACAGTCATTAATTGTTCAGCATCTAACATGGCATTTCCAAATATCTTCTTCAAAGGTACTTTGACACTTTTCACCAAACGCTCATAAAAGCCACCCCACCAAGGGGCTCTTTCAGCAATGAATTTCCATTGGATCCTTTTCTCTGAGAATGCCAGAGACATCTCGTCAGCTTCTAGAACTCTCCAACATCTGTCTAGCTCCTTACTTGCAACCTTGAATGTTTTAGCATTGTCAGACCAAATAATACTACACATTCCTCGTCTGGCAACCATACGTCTTAATGCAAGTAGAAATCTTTCAACTGTCATATTACTTACAAGTTCCAAATGAATGGCACGAGTAACAGCACAAGTAAATAGGCAAATATAGGCCTTGTCGTTAGTGTCTTTCAAATACAGAGGTCCAGCAAAATCCAAACCAACATTGGTAAATGGTGGAGCAGGAGTTATCCTGTCAGAAGGAAGAGGTGCCATTCTTTGCATGTATGGCTTAGTTTGGTAGTGACGACAAAGAAGACAGTTCTTTACCACTTGTCTAACACTAGATCTCCCTTTGATTAGCCAAAATCTTTGTCGTAGGACTGCTAAAGTATACTCAACACCAGCATGAAGCTCTTTACAATGAACATCTTGTATCAATAGTTTTACAACAGGATGGCTGGAAGGCAGGATAGCAGGATGCTTCTCATCTTCAGGTAAGTTTGCTTTATGAATCCTACCACCAACACAAAGTAGACCAGAATTTGTACACACAAATGGAGTGAGATTTGTTAGTTACTGTTCTTTGAAGTACTTCCATCTAGTGCAATGGAAATGTCTTCATGAAAGCATTCAAGTTGAACCTGTTTTATCAACCAATGCTCAGCTTCTTGAATCTCTAACCCAGTTAAATGGCTGAGTGTTCTTCTTTCTTTTACACAACGTAAGTTCTTTATGAGTCTTCTAATCCACGCTATTGTGTTGACTAGTCGGCTGTACTTGCTAAATCTAGTGATGTCGATCAGTTTTTCTCTTGGTTGTACAACATTACATGTAAGCATAGATTTACTATTTCTCTCAACCTCTGCAATCTTGGAGGAAGATCTCAAATCTTCAGGCCAATGCTCTTCGGATTTCTCAAGCCATGGTGAACCATTCCACCAGACACTACTGTTCATTAGCTGCTCTGCAGAAACACCTCTTGTGGGTATATCAGCTGGGTTCTGAGGTCCAGCACAACAACGCCAAAAACTAGGATCCAACAATGATTGTATCTCCGTAACCCGATTTGCAACAAAGGGTTTCCATTGGGAGGCTGATCCTCTGATCCAGTGCAGGGTTTCTGAGTTATCTGTCCAACAAATAATACGATCAATGGGACAGTCAAGCTCCTTCTTAACGTATGTACATAATCGAGCAGTAATTACCGCAGCCATTAGCTCTAGACGTGGTAATGTAATTTTCCGTAGAGGGGCTACTCTAGTTTCAGACATCACAAGACAAGATGATACATTTCCTTCTCTTGACACAGCTCTGATGTAAACAGCTGAAGCATATGCTACTTCCGATGCATCTCCAAACGCATGAAGCTCCAACTTGGTACATGTTGACAATGGAAAGCTTAAATAACATCTGGGAATTTGAAGCATGCTGAGCTCCAAAAGTTCTGTAAGCCATTGATTCCATTTTGTGCAGACAGACGTCGATAAGGGGTCATCCCAACCAACACCTAGAGTCCATAGACTTTGAAGCATTATCTTGGACCGTACTGTAAATGGGGAAATAAGGCCAATTGGGTCAAATACCCTTGCAGCACCTGAAGCTATTTCTCTCTTCGTGTATGTCTTGACTTGTAGCTGTGGTGAATCCATTCCGAGCATGAACATTAGGCTGTCTGTATTGGTATTCCATTTCACACCAAGAGTGCTTGTGATTGGATGAACATCTGGCAAGCTTTTGTCTAACTTTACAAGGGCATCAGATGCTCTATCTTTCTCAGGTATCTCTCTCATTAAATCAGCTGAATTACTTGACCACTTGGTCAGATTGAATGCTGCTAAATACATCAGTTCTTTTACATTCTGTTGCAACTCGAGTGCCTCATGCACTTCATCTCTACCTGTAGCAAGATCATCAACATAAGTATTCTTGAGGATTTCATCTGAGGCTTGAGGGAAACTTTCTTTGTGCTTTCGTGCATGTTCCTGGGTAGTGCAAACGGCTAGAAATGGACTCGCAATAACACCAAATGTCACTCGAGTCATCCTGTACACTTTAGGGGTACTGTCAATGTCTAAGTCTCCATAAATATCGATGAGAATCCCGGCCTTCAGTTTTTAAGCCAATCTGTAAAAACATCTTTTTTCAATGTCTCCAACAACAGCTATTCTATGCTTCTGGAAACGAAGAAGTATTCCAACTAAATCTGGTTGTAAAGCTGGACCTGCTTCAATGCAGCTATTTAGGGATAACCCATTGTTACCCTTCGCTGAGGCATCAAACACAATTCTAGTTTTAGTTGTTTGTTTATCTTCTTTAAGAACGGCATGATGTGGTAAGTAAAAGACAGGACGATTGTCAGATGGGACAATTTCATCACTAGGCACTTCCTCTGCTATCCCATCATCAACATATTTATTAATGGCTTCTCTGTAAGACTTAGCTTTAACTGGATCTTGCAGAAGTTTTCTTTCTAGACTGTAGAGTCTATTCTTGGCTTGATTATGATTATCTTCCACAGTAACGGGCTGATCTTTCCATGGTAAAGAAGCTACGTAACGCCCATTTTCAAATGTCAATGTTTCTTTGAAGTTCTTTAAACACGAACGCGCACTATAAAAGGGGAGGTACCTAAGGTAAGTCGGTTGGATTTGTCAATCATTTGCACTGAATCTCTCGCACTGTGAAGACCTGTCAAATCTGCTCCTGACTCAAAGAGAAGTTTTATAGCTAGAAATGGCCCAAGAAGAACCGGACACCGTAGAAGTAAGTCGTAAAGATAATCCAAATAAGCTTTTAATTGCTGTTTTATTTCATGTTTTCGTAATTTAGCATACTTTCAACGGTGTTTGAACTGTTCGTTGTTTTTACTGACCTTCCTCAGTTCCGTACGGGACGACGGCGGCCAGCCTTAGGGTATTTCAAATTCACTGATAGTGATACCAAATAAACCTTTTGAAAATCGTTTCTTTCGTAGGTTATTCTGAGATTTCCCCGCCAGGATATAGACATGCTTGAGGCATTTGTAAATCAGTCTGGCGGGGAAATCAAGAAGATAAAACAGTGTCGAAGTAGAAGAAAGTCCCGCCCTACGCCTACGGCTACTACGAGAACTACATTTATCAACACCAAAAACAACGATGACATGGATGGCATAACTCTTGGCGCCGACGGCGATGGTTAGTACCGTGTATTATTGGTATATTTTTATCATATAACATCGCTTTTAGTATGAAACCAAATACAATAATAATATAAAGTTAATAAACTTTATTTCACTTTATAAGACTTATCTTCGAACGAACACAAATTATTTTCTAACTAATTGCCATTACACTGAACCAGTCTTGCAGGAATAGGTATCTCTAGTTTTACAATAATAAGTTGTCAGTTAGAGTAACTAAGAACCTTCGAATGATTATCAACTAACTGAAATAAGAACTTACACAAGAACTGCCACCTTTTGAGGTACTATAGCTGTAAAAATGTAAATTCAATGACAATGTACAATGTACGTGTTTGCATGATCATTTATAGAGTTCAGTGCAATAAACTAATGATTTAGATAAACGGAGATCGTTCATTTTTCTCGATTCTGACAGTATATGAATATGAATGCGTAATGTCTAATTATCGGCTGAAATTGCCTGTCGTTGACTTGTTCATATTGAACGAAGAATGCTGAATTATATTATTCATCCCTTTTTAGACGAACCATCCTCATACAATCCTGATGCTCCACCCTGCAAGTTTTGCCTCCAAAGTCCTTGTGTAGCAACAGGCAGCCTTGAACGTTTTGGTTTTGGAGAAGCTCATGTTCAGAACCATGTTGCTAGGCGCCGAAATTACAAGGACTATTGGAATACCCTCAATGGGTTGGGACTCTGGCGCAACCCTGTCTATCTGGCAAAGAAATTAGAGCTGGGAGACAGGGTTGATGGTCAGCGAGAGAGAATGCCTCACTGTGTCATCAATGATACAAGAGGCAGGTTTCCAAACCCAGAGGGAATGCCATACATGAGGCACAAAAGGGAATGAAATTTATTTCAAAATAAATTGTATATAAAAATTGTAAATAAAAATTGTAAATAAAAATTGTAAATAGTACTTACAAATGCACCATTGTAAGTAATTTATGGAGAATGTCCAATTTTATAATTTCTGCATATATTATGTACTTATTGAATGAGTGGGAGGGCCGGACGGGAAAATAATTGGCACTCAGTCAATAAGCATTTTATCATATGACCATTTCATATGGACCATTTTGGTACTAAGCATCATTCAAGAACACAAACGCGCGATTACGCTAGAAGAACCAATCAAAACATTTTATCAAAAAAAAAAAAAATGGTTCACTTTTGTTGTTCACATTAAAAAATTAATTTTGCTGCAAAAAAAGCATAAAAAATCTCCTGACAAAAATCGAGCAGGGCCGGACGGCTTTTTCCGGACCGGGTACGTCAACACGTCCGGCCCTTACCACGTGACGTTTTCCCAATGGTTTTATTAAGAGCGCGCGCACGGGGAAATACGGGTCATATGATAAATGATATTATTATCTCATGACATTGTCTGATATGCATTGACCAATGTATTGTACATACAGTGTACATGAACTGTATAAATAATATTTCAAATACATATATGCAATAGATACAATACTCTTTTGAAAAGTTTCAAATATTTGTATTATTTGTGAAAAAATAATCCCAAATTTGGGTTTTGAATAAAAATGATTTCTTCACCAATACTCTTGTTTCTGACAACCTGTTGGGATAGCGGCTGTGTGCGTAATGTCGCAAAGATGACACTTCACGTCCCACATTCTCATTCTGCAATGAAATGTTACCTTATGGTTGTCAAGGTACACAGCAAAGTTTAAAAAAAAAAAATTTGATGGCTTACATACCCAATCTAAAACTGCAAGCTGTATGCGCATATTGTATGCATCGTCACCAAAGTTGATCCTTTTTGGAGCATACACAAGCATTGAGGAGTGAAGGCTCTCTATCCAGTAGGTTTCTCTGCACTACAAGAACAAACATTTTTCAGTACCTTTTGAAAATCAACAATACTCATGAATATACAGCTTGTTTCCTGAAGTGTTTGAGCCATTTTGGCTATGTTTTTCATGCGCACGTGAGTTATTGTGTAATACACTTGCACATTTTGTGTGGTCTATTGTCCTTATATGATAAAATGATGCGCAAGTGGAATAATAAATAGATCTATACAACATCAGATGGATAATACATGTATGTCAGCAGAACGATAATTGGCTATTACAAAAAAGAGCAGGGGACTGGGACCAAGTCCGTAAAACTAATTCAATAAGAAACTAGCAAAAATGGGCATCATTTTCTGACAGAGCAGATCAAACTTAGCTAATCTGGAAAGTTTGGTGAACTTTGGCTTAATATTGATGATGCTAGAGGGCATCAAAGATGTACATTTTCCCATACAAACTCTGTATTTTTTTGCGTTGTCTACCCAAACCATACATTCACTGTAAAATTTCAAAATTTCAAAAGTTTATAATTCCGACAGAATTCACTCAAATCACATCAAACTTTGCACATATGATAATTTCAACATGTTGTTTCATGTCATAACTTAATTTCGTAATTACATTAATTCTAATAAACTCGTTCCCAGTCCCCTGCTCTTTTTTGTAATGGGCAATTCTAGGCTATCAATATCATCATCCGCTTACATCAATGTGGGAATGGATATTATGCATTACATACTTTCAGGTATGAATCAGCATATTTGAATACTGTCGGGTTCCTTAGTGTTTTCTCAAATGTTTAAATGGCAGCTGGAGTTGTCAAAGTTTTCTTGCTCATGACATAGCCAGGCTTGGTACATCTGGACTCAGCTGAACATTTGTCATGTTTACACTGTGTGTGACAATTAAGTAATGAAAGTTTGCAATATTGTTTACAATGTACATAATATATACACCTAATTTCAAAAACGTTGTCCAATAATAATCAAAAAAGCCAAATAGGATTTCATTAAAAGACAAAAGAAGTGTACTCAAGCTGAACTGTTTCTTTTGTCTTTTTGAATGAATTCGTATTTGGCTATTTGGACAACGTTCTTGAAATTAGGTGTATATAGTAAATGTACAATGTTCAATAACCATTGTAATATTCTCCATATACCGTAAACTGCCGGTTATAAGCCCCCCACACCCCTCCCCCCCCCCCCCCCCCCCCCCCCCCCCCTATGGATATAAACCCCCTCCTTAGTTACAATGTATATAAAGCAGCAGTTTACAGTATCCGCATATGGGCAGATATTCAAAACACAGAAAATTCAATAACAATTAAATAATATATACAGTCATTTGCAAAAATTCTGGTTGCTACGAAATATCAATATATCGGGTGCATTATGGGTAATTAAATAATCGAAAATTCCCCTTAAAGCGGGTTAACGCCCGCAAAGTTGGTAGAAATATTTAGTATAATGTTTATTTTAGTCTTATGTTTGTTGTTTGTAAATTTTGTTTTGTTTAATCTCAAAATAGTATTATTTCATTACCCATAATGCACCCGATATATTGATATATTGATATTTCGTAGCGGCCAGAATTTTTGCAAATGACTGTATATACTAATATTATATTATATAAGTTGGAATACTAACTTGATAGTGATTGATTACATTCAGAATGTACTCTCTAAAATTGCCTGCAGTGCCACCATTGTTCTTCATTGCAAAGTAAACATGAGTTCGTGTTGCTTTGGCTGCAAACAAAACAGGGCATTTTACTTTAGTCACAAAACCTGACTATAAAGTACAGTGGTAATAGCATCAGCAATAACAGTACTGCACTAGTAGTGCATGTAGTAGCAGAAGCAGCAGAAGTAACAGTAGCAATGATAGTACTAAGTAGTACTATTATTAGTAGTAGTGGTATAGTAGTTGTTAGTTCAACCTTTATCAGAGAGCTCTGGGAACCATTTGATATTCATGTCCCGCACAAGGCCACCACAGATATTTTTCATGGCTTTGCTAATTCCCTTGGCACCTGAAATTATAAGTATAACAGTGGAAATTTTAAACATCTATTTTGAATGTTACCAGTTCATATATACATATGTAAATGTAGTTTGTACCCACAGTGTTTACATAATAATTTTATTATCATCAATGAGAGGAATGTATCAAATGTCAGCCGATTGTCGGTGACTTGTCAGCTGACTGTTTCAACACAACACCATCACACCACCTATAGTACATTAATATTCCAGCAGTTACTTATAAATGAGTCAAATACAATTTTTACAAACCATGCCAGGAGTCAAAGAAGTTCACTATATGTTGTTCTTCAAACCATTTCTTTAGAGACACCACAAAGTCATGTGCAACCTCGTCAATGTTATAATCTGCAAAAAATAAATATATTTGATCATGAATATTTGGCTTAAATTTTCCTCCAATGCACACAATTTGACTGGCTTACGATGTTCTGTACTTACATCACCATTCCTCTGATATGCTTCAGTTTCTTTGACTTCACTCCTGGCTGTTTCCATGGAAACAGCACAGACCTCTGACACAACCATTGCATAGCCAAGTTTTTGTATGACTATAAGAATCAAACATACATTGTAAAAACACACTAATATATTTGATGTACTGTAGTAAAATCCTGGCCCCAGTTTCACTAGCCACCACCACCTTTTAGTGCAACCTGGGTCTGGTAAAATAAAGCTTTTCCAGATTACTAGTGATAGACAATATAATATTGCTAACCCATTCCCTCCCCCTACCCATATATTTTTATAAGCCCACCAAAAACTGGCTTGTAATGGGATATTTCACAGTAACTACATGTATCTGTTCATTTCTTTAGACTGTTTATCATTGCTGTCTATTTTGGAGTCAATCATGTGGTATTAGAGCAGCAGTATATGTATGCTGTTACGTAAACAATAAGCAATCATCTATCAAAAGTCAATCAGTATATACCTGAATCAAATGTTTTTTCACCAACTGCACCAATACATGCAGCTTCACATGCAGACGTGTACTGTGTTTCTGTCAAGCCACTCGACAGAAAACCATGTACGAGTCTAAGAAAAAGAAAGAGGGAAGGAAGGAAAGAGATGGAAAGAAGGGAGGAAGGAAAGAAATTTAAATCAGTTTCTTCAATTATATATTCAATAGCAAATTTGTCTTCTTACCTCATGTTGACATAGTATTTTACAATGCTGCCTCCAGTCATCATTGGAGAGTAGCCACTTCAATTTATCCAGACAGAGGCATTCCACAGTCATTGTGGCACAATGCCCCTGCCTGGCAAATGTGGTAGAGGATGCAATAAATGGTTGTTGGCAGAATGTGCATTTGCCTTGGTTTTTGACAAAAAAAAAAACTCACTAGGGATTGTAAAGATCCCTCTGTACAAAGGATAATTTGATCATTTTTGGATGCTGAGGTTGTTACTTGCTCCGTCCTCGGCACATAACGCTGACTTGATTTGTCTTGTATCTTTGCAGCTGGTTTATCTTGACGAGGAGTAGAGGCAGAAAGTGGTGGAGTGCACAGAACATAATGAGAAAGGGGAATGAAAGAACCAGGTGTGGGCGGGCAATTCAGGTCTCTGCTGCGAAGGGGCGAAATTCGGAATGATGTAGGTGATGTAGGCGATTCAGTGGATGATATGGAGGATATGGAGTTGCTTGATTTCAAGTAGTCGTACTCAAAGGCCAGAAGAAGTGTTTCAATCAAGTCAGCATTCTGTGTCGAGGAGGATTTCTTGGACAACCCCAGCTTTTTCTTGCAAGTTTGCAATCGTTCTTTTATGCTCTGCAAGCGACTCTCTTCACCGAGGGGAAGTTCGATGTTCAAAGAGAATTGAAGTCGCTTTTTCTTCGTACATGTATGTTGCTGAGCCATGATGAACTTACAATTTATCTTACATGTCCATGTCATGTTGACGTGCAAAAAAAAAATACATTTGCAATCCTAAAGAATACGTTTGTTGTAAAATATATTCTCAACATAGGTCTCGAAACCTTACCTTTACTATGTCTACCATAAAAGTACAGAGATGTACAAATGATCGACACATTTACCTCATTATTCGGACAGTTCTTCGCCGACACTTCTTTGATCTTCTCGACTAGCTGGATGGTTTGTTTATAATAATATACCAAAGTGGGCGCATAATTTTAGATACGAAACTGCATATAGACTGCATACACTTTATGACAGGAACATGTGGGCTCATATATTTCCAGTCCACTGGAAATAGGACAGGGATACCAAGTATCGAAGAAGACAGCTTATGAGTTGTCGGCGCGAAAATTCAACATCGCAGTTTGCCGTGTTCAATATCGGGGAAAAAACATTCATTCTCAGAAAGATTACATCAAAACTACATTGTGAAGGAAAAGAAAAGCAATTGTAACACAGTTTACGTTGTTTTATTGTCATTTTTCTATGAAATTCTCTAGCTCCTTTACAAACCTTTGCACACGTTTGACAGCCGCCATATTGAAACTCATTATTATTCACAAATTGTGGGCGGAGCGATCACGCAAGACGCCCTTTTATAGCGCGTCTTCGTGTTTAACACTAGTTCTTCATTCTTAGCTGAAACATGACTTTCGTCAGCTTGGATACCGATTGACTCAAGACTCCAAAACTTCTGAAGGGTATCATTCAATTGATAATCAGGACTAACCTTGATATGCATAGAAACAGTACATTCTTGATCATGACAGTAGTAATAGAGGTTAGTTCAGACTACCACCCAAATTGAGCCCACGGTCCTGTAAAAAGGAAGGGGATGTACTGGTCAGCGATTATTCCACAAAGTGAGCCTCCAGACAAAATAACTTGGAGTCAGCGGTTGAACGTATGAGGGGTGGGTACATAGGGAAGTGCGGTCATGTCACCAGTCAGTCATGACCGACACAACGACATAGTCATGACGAAAGAATTTGAAGAAGAGAAAAACCAACTAGAAGTTTTGATTGCCGAGAACAAACAGATGAAGTTAGATCTTATCCGCCTTCGACTAAAAGTAGAAGAACTAGAAAGGTTGCTACATGAAAAGGAAATGGACAATGAATGGTTCAGTTACGATTGATATAGAGTGAACCTCCAGATATGTTGAAATTTTGTTTGAAATTTTGTTTTATCTTGAGTTGTTGGTATTGTCTTCATGCTTATAGCGAATGCTATGAATGTTGGGGAGAACCCCAAAAGTCTACAAAAAAGAATGAGGTGAATGAGAGCGATCAGTCTTCATCATGAGCTGTTACGAGTTGGTGCTACGTTTCAAGGAAATTGAGGATCCGTTATGTTTCTCGATACCGATCCGTTCGGGTATGTTATACAACGAACTCCGTTGTATTTTAGATGATTTTGCTTGGTTGTTAAAGGACGGTGAAAGAAACGTTCACCATTTTTTAACAAGTTCATTAACCAAGGGTTATCCATACCGAGTGCTGTTTAGTCAAGAGGACAAAATTTATAAACCAACTGAAAAGGCTTTGGATGAAGAAGTAGTGGTGGTGTGGGAAAAAGAAGGAAAACCAAACAGCCATAGTGTATTTGTTGTTCAAGGATTTGTTGCATTCTATTCCGAGTGGTCACCCAAGTCCTGTTGGAGTACCATACTGTTCAAAGAACCCCCTCTGTACGTATGGTTGTTGTTCATGGTAAAATGTAATAACCACGACCGCCCCGTATTTCAAAGCAATGAATGCGATTCACGCAGGGTGATAATTGTGCAAGAGGGAACTTCTGTCAAACAGATGAAGGCCTTGGTAAGAACGCCCTGTGACAAGATAAGATGGATCTCCGAGAATGAAGAAATAGTGGAATGTTTGGAGAGTTCCACTTTGGTAGTGACGGCTGTGAGAAGGCGATGGACGTGTGAGGAAATGATGAAGCGTGTAGTTGCTCGAAAGCAATGTTACAAATTGCAGCATATATCAAATATGTTTGTGGGAGTGTTTTCGATTGGAGAAACAGCCTTTCACCAGAAGTTGTATCGAAGTCAGGAACGAGGCCACGAATGGTTTTCTGACATGGATAAATGCGAGAGCGACATGGATGTAGAGACCAGTTGTGAAGAACGATGAGTGGAGACAAGGTCGCAGCAGCAGAGGTGAAGGGTGTGAAGCGTGAAGTACTGGATGATGATGAAGAAGTGAAACGTCAAGCACTCAAGTTGAACGAATGTTTTTGTCACATTCCTTACCAGACGTTTGATTCCAAGTCCGATGGGAAGACATTCATCAAGTGTGGGCAAACGCGTAAGACAATGAAAGCTGGGGCTACCCCATGTACGTTATTCTGCCAAGAGGATGAAGATTGGCCTTTGATATTTCAGTCGTTAAAAAGTCGTTACAAAGATGGTTTAAACTTTACCACAGACTTCCCCGAATGTGGTCATTCCTTAAAGTGTCGTGTGAGTGCAACTAAAGCCAAGACAGGCTGTTACTTCGCGTGTCGATTAACGCGTGAAGACCCTGACATGCGATGTGACTACATCGAGTGGGTTAATAAAAGACCAGAAGAAGGAACGGTCAGGAGACGAAGAAAAATGATGAAAAAAGACTAAGAAACATTGTTGTGTAATACTTTTATTACTATTGTTGTTTGATATTAAAACGGTTTGATTTTCCAAAAGAAAGTCTTCTTAATTTTTTACAATAGATGGAAAGAAGATGTTAGGTCTGTTTTTCTAACGGCGGTGTTCTTTTTTCTTGGCCTCCCTCTTCGGGGTGGTACCCCAGGATCTTCCTCAATAGTGTCCTCCCATTCAATGTGTGGAGGCCTTTTGTCTGAATCGAAGTTCTTGTCGATGCGTTCGGTTTCTAATAGTGCTGTGGGTAGTTCCATTTCTTGAACATAATCGCACAGATCTTCAAGGTACCTTGGAACCAGGTCAACCTTAGGTACGGGTATATTTGAATGTTCCTCTGTGGGTTCCTCTGGTGGACACGTGTTCATGAACATCGAATCAAACTCATAGAGTTCTTTTAAATGTTTTCTTGCCAGACAATATTGAGCAAGATTCCGTGGACCCCATGAAGTCCAGAAAAGGGTAGTATGGAGATCCCAGTAGATTATAGCGCGTAACAGGTCATGTCGTGACTCCGAAGAGAAAAAGAGACCGCCATTAAGAAACTGGTAGAGGGGATAGAAGCAATGGTTGTCCATCAGATGAATGGGGTCCCCTGTACCGGCATATTTACCCAATTTGTCCATTTCAGCTACAAGAATAGAAAAAAGATTGTATTTATTTTATTAATTTTGGCCATCTTTATTCTGTTTTTAATTAATGCCAAACGTTGTCTATTGGATATACAAAGTTTCTTATGCTCTCTTTGATCCTTTTTTTTTTACACAGATCTACCATAGGCGGGGGTGGCGGTGGTTGTGGTATGTGGATATTTGCAGTAACCTCCTCGAGAGTTTTTGGTCGTTTTGTACTAGTGGCGGTGCTCCAGGTGTTGTGTTTAACCATGGCGTCCCGATGTAACAGAATAGGGGCCAAAGTTTCATTCGAGACGCAATAGTGGGCTACTCTCAATGGCAACCACCCACACCACTCGTTGCTCGTATTCAACCCCCATTTCATTATGGATTGTAGGAATTTGCGGCGTTCAATGGGTCCTTCTAATTCGCCAACCAAAAACTTATAAACGTAGAAAAAGCTAGAGTTGAACAGATAAGTGTGGTCTCGGCTGGCTATATATTTCTTTAGAGTTTGATAAGGGTCCACTGAAAAAAGTAATCGTTCAATCAGTCACAGATCAAAAATATACCATCCACAGTCAATCACTTACAGGTTAAGTTCTCCCCCATTTTGACAGTAGTGTCGGTGTTCATATTGTCAAATGTCTGTTGGAATAAAAAAATAAAAGACAAGATAATATCATATTAGTTAATCAAGTTTTTTTAATTAATAACAAGAGCGTCTCGATCGCCTTCTTCCAAAATAGTGTTCCATAAATTATGGGTTTCCCCCTTCTTTCCGTCTTTTCGATCAAATACTATCGACTTGACGAACCGTCTTCTTGCCCAGGCTGGAGGAAGGGAAATGTTGTTGATAGCCAATACCATGTCATGGATTTTTCCAGGGACTTGTGTTGCTCTAATTCTTTTACCCACACAGGGTGCACAATAACGGGCACTCCTAGTTTTAGTTTCTTGTTTGTATTTAATTTCACAAAGGCCATTCCCAACATCGCAACACACACCCAACTCGTACAATCTTTTGGTATCTTGAGTCTCCATCTTATTACACACAGCACAACGTTCTATCCCCCAAAAACAAATTGGGCAGTCATTACATTGACGAACGATGACATCACGCACAGGTTTCTTCCAACATCGGGACCTCCTTCGTACAACAATCCTTTCTTTTACATCCAATAACCCTTTCGGAAATGCGGACCCAAACTGCAGACCGTAGTTCTGTAACATTTGTTTCTTCATACTCACTTCTGTAAGAAATAAAATAGAAAGAAAGAAAGGTTATTCATTGAGAAGAGAGTGTGTTCCTTTGTTTGTTGGTCTCTCCATACTTACATTTTGTTTTTCGCTGTGTTTCTTGCTCCTTTTCGGTTGATGATCACGACTCAAGTGACTTCTACACCCTAGCGGTGTGATATATATACCCTAAAAAATGAAATAAATGTGGGGGGTACCCCCCTCCCCCCTCTTTCTTTGAAAACCGCAATGGTCTCTGGGAGGTGTGTAACGTATAAATAACATGCGTTGGTGGGTAGAAATCATTCATCTCTCGAGTAAGAAACAGAGAAGAACCAAACAAAGAAGAAGAAAATAGAAGTGAGTATGGCAGAAAAGATATTACAAAAGATGAAAGACGATCTCTTTAACCAGTCCTGGTTTAAAGTGTGGGGGGATGTTCCACATTTGGGTGGGGATGGTTGGTGTACAAAATGCGGTGAACAATTTGAGGGACAAAAGAACAGAAGAATAGCATTGTATGAATTTAGTTATGAAATAGATCTTGGGGCTTGGTACCGAACCCGGACGCTCTACCGCAAAGTTTCAGCCCAATGCCACACCTGTTTAAAAATTAATATCGATGAACTTATTCCTTCTTATTTGGTGGACGATTTTGTCAGACGTGAAACTTCGGTCAACATATCGCGGAACTACGTATATGGGGAAATTTACGGATGTGTTCGTTACAATTTTTGCGAAAGCGGACCCATGTTGTGGAATTTTCCATCTCCGGAAGAAGCGCGTTATGAAGAACTTACCGATCGTTCCTTGATACCACGACCTTACAGAGGTGGTGTACAATATTTAAGATTGCTTTGTCTAACTCCAAACTGTCGCTGTTGGAGGTTGCATTATCCGACGATGGTGGAACGTCGTCGACGTCTCTTGACCTCTAATGGTTGCCCTCTTTTTTGCACCTGCCATATGACCATGCACCAATGTCCAATAGAATGACTGATTGTGAACATTTTTTTCTTGAAAGGATGGCTGAATCTCTACCTTTACCGGATGCCGGAAGTCAAGAAAAAGAGGGGTTGGACAACCAGACGAGTGAAAAGCTAGGTGAGGTGACGGCCATTTTCGACATGGATGGTTATACAGTGGATGGGGTGTTCAAGTGTAAAGAGTTGGGATGGAAATACCTGAACCACCCTACAGCCTATTCTTTTTTTTTTCATCATGGGAATCTTCGCAATTTAAGCGCAAAGGACCGTTTTTCGGCAAATTACGTCTACCAAAATGTCTTCGACATCGGCTATGGTGAATATTGGCCTGGTATGCTCAAAGGTCGCGAAGTTGAAAGAATGGTAGACCGCCTGCATGGACAGGGAAGAGTGGCATTCAAGGGAGGTCACTATGAAAGAGACATATTGACAGAGTTGCGGATACCTTTTTTGAATCTTGAAGATGTGGGGTGTCCAAAAGTTGATAGGTTATTAGAAGATTGTCCATTCTCATACCCCACATGTGGACACCACCGTAAAGAAAAATGCCATTGTCCACGTGAAGAAGTATCTGTGATGGAATGGTGGTTGAATCGAGTTTTGTGGGACTGTAATATAACCACTAAAGTGGCCCCGCTAATCAAGAACCCATTTATTTTCCTGAATGGTACAGACTTTGCGTTTATTTAATTAAGTGTTTTTTTTCCTTTTAAAGGAGGTGGTTCGGACCTTAACCTTTCACCCATGCCTGCAGAGTTCAAGGGTTTTAAAATTAGTAAAGGCTACAATTTAATGGATTATATTACCGCCAACCGTTTAAAGTTCACCCAAGTTTATTACGAACCCTATGATAATTATCAGAAATGGTATTTTGCCATGAAAAAAAGAATAAATGAAAAAAAGAAAATCTGATGATTTTTTGTTACAGATATATCGATGCGATTATACAAGAATGAGCTCTCCAGCCTCCGTGTTGAATTGAAAAGTCATTTCAAAGGTTTTCCAATTACCGAGCGTTTCTTGTTGTATGTGCATTACAAGCGCCATTGGTGTGGTGTATACCTCCCTTACGAGGAATATGGAAAATTGTATTTAGAGATGGAAAAAGAAAACTGACTTTGTGTTTATTTCAAGGAAAATACAATGAACAAGATGTATATCCGCAAAAAGCCAACCCACCCAAAGGTCTTGCAATGTATATCCATTTCCAAAGGCACTGGTGTGGGGTGTATGTCACTCATGAAGAATATGTAAAGATGTATTTGACATTGAGAAAAAAAAATAAATAAATAAAAGCCATGAAGTGATCTGATGAGTGTCCTCTTTTTTTTGTTATAGATAGAACGGTTCGGTGTTTAAAAGTTCAGTCAATGACAATGGTTGAGGAAGTAAGCGACAGTCAATTATGGTGTGTGGGCGAACAGATTGAAACACACGATGATGATGATGATGAACTAAGAGACAGTCAATTACTGCGTGTGGTAACCGAATATGAGACAAATGTAGAAACTCTCCCAGATGAAGAGGAATTGAGAGACAGTCAATTAGTGCGGGCGGTGGAAGAATATGAAACAGTCGAGGAAGTAAACCCTTATGCGCCGGAAGTGTTGTTTTGGTGTGACACCCAATCACAACCTACGAAAAGACAACGGCTCAGGCCGCCCTCTCCGCTTTTGAACATTTTAGGGTATCCTCTCCATTCGGGGAACACACCCGAGCCTCCTTCTCCAGGCAGCCCACAAGCTCAAGAACTCATGAACTCATACGACGATCAATACATAGATGATCTGTGGCAGTGTATGGTCGATGAACCAACACCGACACTTCCACCCATTCCGTTGACCGTTGAAACCTGTGACGAAGAAAAAGAAGCAGAAGAAGAAGAAGAAGAAGAAGAAGAAGAAGAAGAAGAAGAAGAAGACTATCAAGATTTGTTTGACGATTTACTGAACACTCAAACGGGAGGTGGGGTCAATGAAAATAACCCCCTCGATGCAAACTCGTCTGAGGATTATTTTGTTATCGAAAACGTGGAAACGAGAAATTGTCCTAAATTTCATGCTAAACAGTTGGTCTTTAAAACCACCATCCACAACCGTCCGCGAGAAAATATCGAAGAAGCGGTGGTCGTTGCTAACACCTCTATCCGTCGACTCCTTCAACACGTGTTACAAGAATTGCAAGCGGGGAACACCGATTATGTGCGGTTGGTAATTGATGGGGTCGATTTGGATTACCCCATTGAATTGCCTTTTTTGCCGGTGATGGAATTGACCCCTCTACGTGTTTTACGTCACTTGGAAGCCGTTCAACAATCGAGACGACAATTTTTACTCGATGGAGAAATGACAGTAGTGGTGTACCACGTGGCCAACATCCCTGGAAGAGGTGTGTGTAAATTGCAACGGTTTTTAAACCGCAAACGCGAAGAACCCCTCCTGTGGATGAAAACATTAGCGGTCCGCAATGTAGTTGTGGTGTGTGCATCGATGTACGAAGCAGTGGCTCATTACTTGTATTGGCGTCAACATGAAACTCTGATGAAAAAACGGTCAAGGGATCTCCGTGATTTCACGTTGAGAGTAAGGGAGGACTGTGAAAGTGAGGGGGCGGAAAATTTGACAACGTTGCTGTTCCGTCTCCATGAATATCTGATGAGAGATTATGGAGTGCGTGTGGTGGTTCTAGATTGGGAGGACGACGACCAACCCATGTTCGTGGGAGAGGGTGACACAGATTCTGTGGTCTACTTGTATAAAATCCACCAAGACTTGCATTTGTTGTTACAACCGGAAAAGATCCAACACGCACAGAAACACCAAGGGTTTTGTCGACGGTGTTTTTATTTTTTTTGGAACGGGGCTCAACGGGCTACCCCCCATGTTTGTGGACAGGTCGAACGAGGTCAACGTCTGTCTCAAGTGTGCGGTCCACGGGCCAACCGAAGCGTTCGATGTGAAGCTTTAGACTCTCAAGAGTTGGTGTCCGTGAAAAAGTCCGTGGTCTCGATTAAAAAGACAGAAGACGGATCGTGTGCTTTCCATGCCATAGTGGTGGGGAAGTGGATGGCTGAAGGACGCTCACGTCACGAGCTCACAGTACGTCAAGAAGAGGAACAAGCCCAAGCCTTGTGCAAGCGTTCAGGCCTTCGTTGGGGGGTGTGCGGACGTGTCGAACTGTTTCGTTTGCAGGAAGTGTTGAAAGAAGAGGGTGTGCGGTTGCATGTCTATTACCACGATTTGAACTGCATTGGGTTTGCTGGAGATTTGACCGAGTTTGGATCTCAGAAACCGACGTGTGACGTGTATTTGTTCCACCACGACGAACATTACGATGTGATCACCACTATGACGGGTTTTTTAAAGAAGAATTATTTCTGCCCCGAGTGTGACGTGGGGTACTCGGAAAAGAGCAAACACAAGTGTCGACCGTTTTGCGAATGCTGTTATGAAACAATTGCCAACTGTTCTCAAGAAGTGGTTCAGTGGGCCTCCTGCCCCACGTGTCACCGTCATTTCAAATCGGACGTGTGCTATGCCAACCACAGTCGTGTCACTTCGCATCGAGTACAAGGCCGTCAGGAACGCTGGAGTGTGTGTCAACGGTACCAACGGTGTGTCGACTGTCAGAAAGTAGTAGATTTGCACAAGAAACACCAAGGTCTACGCGATCTCACTTCTCACCGGTGTGGAGAACAACAATGTATTCACTGTCGTCAATGGGTGTTGTCGGACCACCTATGCCACGTTCAACCGTTGGTGGTCGACGAGAACGATGGAAACGCTATGGCCCGGTTCATTTTTTTTGACATTGAAACCATGCCCTTGGAAGCGGTCCATCGGGTCAATCTGGTGGTGGCTATGAAAGTGTGCACTCTGTGTGTGGGGTGGACGAACCACGATGGACGGTGCGAACAGTGTGGAGAACGTCAAATGGTCTTCGCCACCATAGATGCTTTTTGTACTTGGTTATTTCGTCCCGAACACCAAAATTCCATTGTGTTTGCCCACAATTTCATGGGGTACGATTCGTACTTTTTGCTAGAATGGTTGTGCGCACGGGGGCAACGCCCCGAAGTGGTGATGCGTGGTGCCAAATGCATGTACATGTATGTGAAAGGCCTGAACTTGAAGTTTAAAGATTCGCTGTGTTTTCTCCCGATGGCGTTACGCAAATTTTCCAAGACCTTTAACTTACCCGAAGAGAAGGGATATTTCCCTCATTTCTTTAACACTCCTGAAAATCAAGACTACGTGGGACCCTACCCGGTGTTAGAATTCTATGGGGTCGAATCGATGAAAGAAGAAGACGCTGAAAAGCTCCGACTGTGGCACACCGAACAACTCGGTAAGACGTTTCATTTGCAAGAAGAGTTGAAGCATTACTGTCAACAAGATGTGATTCTTTTGAAACGAGGGGTTTTGGAAGCGCGACGTATTTTTCTTGACGTGACTGGGTTTGACCCCTTTGTGAAATGCATCACGTTGGCTTCGGCCTGTATGTGGTCGTACCGTTACCGGTTCATGCCACCTAACAGCATCGGAATCATCCCCCAAGGCGGATATACACCTCAAGACATACAGTCGTTGAAAGCCAAGAAATGGTTGTGGCGGTTGGAACAACAAACCTCCGGCCTCCGACTACACACCTGCTACAGTGTGGAGGGAGAGACGTCGATTTTGGGGGCCAAAGTGGACGGGTACGACCCCAAGACTCGTACTGTGTACCAATTTCATGGTTGTTTTTGGCATGCTTGCCCCCTCTGTTTCACCAACGCTCAGATGTTCCACCCCAAACTTCGTCAGAAGATGGGAGATATACGCATCGCAACCGAACAACGCACACGACGGATGCGCGAATGGGGTTTCAAGGTGGTAGAAATGTGGGAACATGAATGGGACGTTATACAAAGTGACGACGACAACGACACATTTCCCCAATGGATGAAACACCGAGAGCCGCTAAACCCTCGCGAAGGGTTGTTCGGAGGTCGCACCAATGCTCTCAAACTGCATTTTAAATGCCCCGAAGGAAGTCGTGTCGATTACGTAGATTTCACCTCGTTGTACCCGTCGGTGATGCTGTCGGGAGGTGCCTACCCTGTTGGCCACCCCACTTTGATCCGACGGGACTTTGAAACACCCTTGACGGAACATTATTATGGGTTCAACAAAGTCAAAGTGCTCCCGCCTCGCCACTTGTACATCCCCGTCTTGCCGTCACACATTCAAAACAAACTGATGTTTGTGTTGTGCCGTACGTGTGCCGAACAGCTCAGGCAAACGAAAGGACGATGCTGCCACAATGCCGAAGAACGGGCTTTAGTGGGGACGTGGACCACCCCTGAATTGAAAAAAGCCGTTGCTCTAGGGTACGTCGTTCTGGACGTGTATGAAGTATGGCACTACCCCGAGACGTCGTTGGTATTGTTTGGAAAGTACGTAAACACCTACCTGCGTTTGAAACAAGAAGCCTCCGGATGGCCTGCATGGTGTCAAACGGAAGAAGACAAACAGCGGTACGTGGACGAGTACTTGGCCCATGAAGGAATCCTTCTGGAACACATAGAAGCCAACCCAGGGTTACGGAATTTGGTTAAATTGATGTTAAACAGTCTGTGGGGAAAATTTGGCCAGAACCCCCACTTACCCGTCACCGAATACGTGGACGACCCCAAACGGTTTGCCGAACTCATGTTTGGTCCTAAAACCGAGGTCAAACACCTGCTGTTGATCAACGAAAACCTAGCCCAACTCCAATACGACCGGGTCGACGACTTCACACGCGAAAGTGGATTTGCCAGTGTGGTGCATGCCGCGTTTGTGACCTCGTTTGCGCGTTTGAAATTGTACCGCTATTTGGAAGAGCTCCAAGAACGTGTCTTGTACTTTGACACCGATTCGATCTTCTACGTCACCCATCCGGGACAAGTTTTGCTCCCGTTGGGGGATTATTTGGGGGATTTGACGTCTGAATTGAAACGACCGGGGGACTTTATTCGCGAATTTGTTTCAACGGGACCCAAGAGTTATGCCTACGTGACCGACCAAGGTGACAAGGAAGTCAAGTGCAAAGGCATCCCCCTCAACGTGATGTCGAGTGCCGTGATCAATTTCAAATCCATGCTACGGTTGGTGGAAGGCATGGAAGAAAAGTACGTGGTCACGGAAACGCACCGCATCCAACGTGACGCCAAACGTCGTCAGTTGAAGACCGTTGAGATGTCCAAGGACTTCCGTGTGGTCTACGACAAACGAGTAAGACGTGGAGTGGAGACGGTACCGTACGGTTATTTAGACGAAAGAGAAAATGAACAGTGACCAGAACCTCTATGATGTTCGACGAGAAAACATACCGAGCGACCAAGCTGACGACCGACGAGACGCGGGCCTGGTTGAATGTTCACACGGAGGCGTTCTTGATAAAGATGGAAGAAAGGTACCGATGCATAATGTTGCCCATAAGTCGTGAAGGAGCAGCGCGTTCGATACGTCTGAACGAAGACGCGCAAAAGTTTTACCACCGAGCCATCCGTCTAAACGAGAGAGATCAGGAAAATTTGGGGGAAATTCTCTACAACCATGTGAAGTTGACAGACCTTAAAAAAGAGTGTCAAACTTTAGGTCTTAAACGTCGTCTAGAGAGACGATGGCTTTCGAGAAATGCACAAATATGGAAGAAGAGAAGAGAAGAAAGAAAGAAGAGAAGAGAAGAAAGAAAGAAGAAGACCATAAAAACACCCACACCTGGACCTGAACAGATGAATGAACATGCTTCCTCCCAGTGTGTCGGATTGGTGTAAACGGTTTCGCTGTTGGATCGCCTGTTGTGGTGGGACCGTAGTGGTGGTGACGGAAGAAGATGCCCCCTCGTCGTCGTCGGAAGAAAACGAAAGTTCAAATTCAACAACTGTTGCATCGGTCGTACTACAATCCCAAGAAAGCTGAAGGGTATGCGGGGTACGACCAATTGGCACGTCAAGTTCAAAAAAAAGGAATTAAACGTCGACAAGTGAAAGAGTGGTTGGAAAAACAACCGGGTTACACGCTCCACAAACCCGTCCAACGGAGGTTTCGTCGCAGTCGTGTGATCGTGGATGGGTTGGACGAACAATGGCAAAGCGATCTGGTGGACGTGCAACGGATGTCTGACGACAACCAAGGTTACAAACATTGGTTGACGTGTATAGACGTGTTGTCCCGCTACGCTTGGGTGTGTCCGATCAAAAATAAAACGGCCCCCCAAATCATTCAAGCTTTTCAAAGTATTTTCAAAGAAGGACGTCAACCCAAAGTGTTGCAGACGGATCAAGGGACCGAGTTTCTCAACCGTCACGTGCAAGCGTTTTTCAAATCTCAAGGGATTCGTCATTTTGTCACCTACAGCGACCCCAAAGCACAAATCGTCGAACGGTTTCATCGCACCATTAAAAATCGGCTCTGGCGTTATTTCACCGCCCAGAACACGCAAAAGTACGTGGACGTCTTACCGGAATTTGTCAGCGGGTACAATCAAGCCTACCACCGCTCGATCCGTCGCAGCCCCGACTCTGTCACATACGAAAACGCCCAAGAAGTATGGCACACGTTGTACGACGACGACGTGAAAAACACACCGCGTCGCCGGTTTCGCTTTAACGTGGGCGATCAAGTGCGTATGAGTAAATTGGATCGGGCGTTCAAAAAAGGGTACTTACCCAACTGGACGGAAGAAGTGTTTGTGATCGCGTCGCAGATGCAAGGCACTCCGCCAAGGTATAAATTGAACGAATGGGACGGAGACCCCATCAAAGGTTCTTTCTACGAACAGGAGTTGCAACGGGTGACGGTGCGTCCTGAAGATTCATTCCGTGTGGAAGCCATTGTGAAACGACGTCGACGTGCGGGAAAAAGTGAAGTGTTGGTGCAGTGGAAAGGGTGGCCTGAGAAATACAACAGTTGGGTTCCTGCTTCGCAGTTGGAATGAGCAGTTTGCCCCACAAAGAGTCGTTCTACGTACGTCTGCCCAGCAATGTGGTTACCACGGAACATAAGAACACAGCCTGGGATTATTTGGTCCCCCTATCCCACGCGCTGAATTTCACCGACCTCGACGAATGGACCGTGGCGGTGGCCTCGGTATTTCTCCCCCCTCTGCGGAAACAAAACAAATTTGACAATGTGTTCATCTATTCAAATCTGGTGACCGGAACGTTAGTAGGTGATGCGGAAGTACCGCTCTTGTGCACCGTGGACATGAAAGCCGGAACTGGAGAAGGGTCGGGTCTTGGTGGAATGTTGCGAGAACCCGAACAATTGATGTATTGTCCCTTGCGGGTGTGGTATATAGAGTCGATCCGTCTCCTGTTAAATGACGAGTTTGGAAATACTCTGGTGGTGTTCGATCGTGGTCAAACGGTGGTGGTGTTACATTTTCTCAAGAAACGCATACCCATGGGAGAACGACGTTTGGTGTTGCCCAGCAACGCTTCCAAAGAATTGTATCCTGACAATACGGGACACACGTTCACGGTCCGTCTGCCCGCCTCTCTCAACTACGTGCCAGACGACTGGGAAGTGGGAATGGTGTACATGACAATACCCACTCCGGAAGGAAGGATCGAACAACTGTCTCCGATGCGTCAGGTCGGTGTGGGGCGGATCAACCCTAATGGTCATACGTGGATCGTCAACGGTTTCGATTGGCACAAAATGCCTGCTAGGAAATACCACTCTACCGAGAATTTGGTGAACGCGTTCAACAAACAAATGCATGAAGTGATTGTCAAGCACGTCCAAAATGTCAAAAAGGGAAGTTGTGTGGTAGCGGGGGAAAATGAATTGGCCATAATGAGATGGACGTACACCAACGATGGAACAAAAAAAACTTCTACCTTCCGAAGTGTGATGATGCCTCTCGGTCTATACACAGTGGAAGAACTCATGAAATGGATTAACGATCAACTATCCTTGATCAAGATCGACATCAGAATGTCGTCAGGAACTGGACCTAAGGCCCCACCTCAACTAAACACTCATATCACCTATTCCTTCCAAGAGGGGTCTACGGGGAGAGGTTTTACCGAAGGGATTTCGGTCAACGCCGCATCTATAATGAAACGGTTTGAATTTGTTTCTAACGCAGTATACGACGGTAAGACTGGTGATTTCCAGACGAATTTCAACCAGGGAATCACCACACCGCAAACGGATGACGTGAGAAGAAACCTCAATGACACCTCGTGGGTCAAGATTTGGATGGAAGAGGCTGAGAACACGGTGGTGTTGAAACGGTGGACGTTGGATAAAGGCCTTCACGTGGTGATGTCTTCGGATTTGGTGGATTACTTCGGATTTCCCAAAATCCAAGAAAACAACAACGTCCACGCCAACACCAACATCGACGTCATCGACGCGAAAGGTTTTTATCCCAAAAACAATCCGCCCACGATCACTGACGATGAGGGGAAGACGGTGGCGTGGGGAAGTGATCCTCCGATGGTGTGGAAAGGATCGACTTGGACTCCCCCGACTGTTGAGGATGTTAATGATAAACTTCCACCCGTCGCTCAATTGTGGAGCAATCTCCGGTTTTCGGAAATCGTGCTGGGTCGTGGACTGATGGGGGGTATGTACGTCTACACCAACATCGTGGACTATTCCATCGTGGGGAATTTCAACGCGCCGGTGTTGGACATCGTACCGGTGGGAGGCGTACACGGGGGACGCAAGACGTACGAATTCAAACACCCGCACTACAATACGTTGCGCTTGTCCAGCTTTCAAGACGTGGACATGTACCTTCGCGATTCGTTGGGTCAAACGGTGGATTTCGGAGACGGGTTGGTTCTCGTCACGCTGCACATCCGACCTCGTCAATCCGAACGTTGATAAAAGGCGGTGTGGGAGTTGGTGGTGTTCACAATCACGATGGTGGGGTTCGGAGGTATGATGCGAGGGATTCAAAACAAAGTGGTGCACGCAGCCCAAGAAGCCGTGGAGGTGGGAAAACAAGCCGTGGGCAACGTGGGCGCTCAAGTGGCTCGAGACGTGTTGGGCGAAGGTCGAGATTTCAAAGACGCGATACTGAATCGGGCGTTGGAAAAATCACAAGCTCTACAACGTTATTCCGGTCCTACACCTTCAGTTTCCCATAAAAGGCCTCGCCGCAAGAGACGCGCCCCTACGGCTACAGCCATCAAGAAAAAGAAACCACGAAGACGCAAGAAACAACCCAATACCTTTGACGTATTCGTTTAATGATGTTAGGTGGTGCTGGACGCAAACGTTCCGGAGGTGTGGAAAGTGCAGGACGGGTCATCCCCGTCAAGAAAGCTCAATTGGGCGATTTGTTTAGCCCGTTGCCGACGGAAATTTCGGTGAAAGACGGCTACTGGCAAGATTACTACCCCACTCAAGCCACTTTCAGCCCGTGTCATTTCTTCATCCCACAGTCTACCGATTTCATCGACATGGGGATGTGTCAACTCACTTTGGGAGTGAAACTCATCCAAGCCGATGGGACAGACATGAACAACACGTTGAACATTGGCGTGGTGAACAACGTGGGGCATTCGTTGATCAAACGCTTCGACGTGAAATTGAACGACACGTCGGTCGGCGAACCCACCGACCTGTACCATTACAAGGCGTACGACTCCAATTTGAGAAATTTCACCCCCGACCAAAAAGACAATTACCTGCAGATCGAAGGCTGGTACACGGACGAAGCCACCGACGCCAAGATGAACAATTTCACCACGGGGACCGCCAACACCCCCATCCTGACGACCGCCCCCGTCTTCAACAAGGGGTACGACGAACGCACCCGTCTGTTTTACAGCAACTATACCATTGACGGAACCCAGAATGGCGGGGTTCCCCCTGCGCAAGCTGGACGCGAAGTGTTCTTCACTATCCAACCTGCCGTGGACGTGTTTCAATCGGGGCGTTATTTGGTACCAGGGGTGTCGATCGTCATTCAGATCGATTTCAACGACCCCCAATTTGTATTGATGGCTGCAGCCGGGTCCACAGCCCGTTTCAAAATCACCAGTGTGATATTCCGTGTTCGCCACGTCAAAGTCCAACCCTCTGTTCATTTGGAAATCGAAGACAAACAGTACAAACAACAACAGACTGTGGTGTACCCTATCCGCACCAGCAAACCCATCCGTCGTACCATGGAACAAGGGAAATCCGTTTTCTCCTTCACCGATCTCTTCCAACAATCGGTACCTGACCAATTGACGATTGGGTTTGTGAAATCCACCGCTTTCAATGGAACGTACAATGAAAACCCCTTCAACTTCAAATTGTATGGACTGAAAGATCTTCGTCTGGTGGTCAATGGAACCGAACGTCCCATTAACCGTATTGAATTCAAATCACACGACGGAGTCGAAGGGTACGAAATGATGTTTTCGTCGAGCGGAAACATGCACCGAGGGTTTTCCAATGGCATAAAAAGAAAAGATTACGCAAATGGGAACGCTTTGCTGTGTCTCAATCTAACTCCCGACGGAAAAGACGCCAAGAACTACACGTACAAGAAAAACGAAGGCACGTTGGACCTGTTCCTGAATTTCAAGGCTCCTTTGACCGATAATTTGACAGTCTTGTTTTTACCTGAATTTGAAAACGAAGTCTTGGTGGATCCCAACAAGGTGGTGTTGATGTCTAAAAATTACTAAAGATGCCCACTGAAGGAGGTTTGGATTCTCAACAATTGCATTGGTTGGTATGGACCGACAGACGGTTGCGCCCGTCCTTCCTGGGTGTGTTCCCCGCCGATCGTCTTCCAACCACCCACTCTCCGGGGACTGGCTTGATCGTCAATACCGATTTGGCGGACCAACCGGGCACACATTGGGTCGCCATGTATTGGGACGGCGACGGTCGGGCAGAATTTTTTGACAGTTACGGACAGACCCCTCATTCGTACCACCCGTCGTGGAGGAACTATTTGGGTCGCGAGTATCGCTACACCACTCGAAGTCTTCAAAGCCCTCAGACAACCGTTTGTGGGCATTACTGTCTTTACTACTTGAGCCAACGGGTGCGGGGTCGATCCTTGAAAGACATTGTGATGACGTTTTCAGGACCCCCTCGAGTCAACGACCGACGGGTGTGTCATTGGGTGTGCCGTTCGCCCCGCATATTGCGTAGTCAGAAAAGTCGTCAGTTTTGTCAAAGTTCTGTGTGTCGTCGCGACGCACACCGACGACGACGTTGTTAAGATTTTTGAATAAATACTTGTAACCTAACGCCTCTGTTTCTTGTATTTGATCATGGAAGGGTTTGATCCTCGTCTGAAGACCCCCTCCAACCTACAGGTGGTGGGCCCTAGCAAATCGGGGAAAACCCATTGGGTGCGACGGATGATCCAAGAACGTCAAGATATGTTCCGACAACCGCTTTCCCGGGTGGTGTACTGTTATGGAGAATGGCAACCGATGTTCGACACCTTTCCCAAAGAAGTGCAGTGGGTGAAAGGCATGCCTGAAGACTTTTACGAAAAGTTTGAAGGACAACCGGGTCTGTTGGTGTTGGACGATTTGATGGCTGAGTGTTCGAACAACGATGCTGTGGAAAAACTTTTCACCCGTGGGTCGCATCATCGTCAATTGACCACGGTGTTGTTGACACAGAATTTGTTCCGCAAAGGTCAACGCACGCAGAGTTTGAATGCCCATTACGTGGTGGCGTTTAAAAACCCCCGAGATCGATCGCAAATGGCTTTTTTGTTCCGTCAGGCGTTCCCCAAACAAAAACACCCCGAAGAAGCATTTAAAGACGCCACCGACTCACCGTACGGTTATTTGTTGTTCGACTTTGAAACGGACACACCTGAGACGTTGCGGTTACGCACCAATATTTTCCCCACGGACACCGGGGCTCAAGAAGTCTACGTGAACAAAGAATGGATGAAATGATCTTATCTGGGGCCGATGACGGTTGGGATGAGGAAACCTATTCTCCGCTGGACACACCACCCATCGACGGTGTGATGGGGAACACACCTACTTCTTCTCCACAACCGCCCTCAACTACAGAGTTTCAACGCGACCTTGTACGGTTGGGTCTTATCCCCAACGAAGAGACGTTTTTGTCAATGTGGAGACGATTTCACCAATTGAGCGGTATGCAACAACGTACACCTGAAGAGGAAACAGAGTTCATTGATCTAACCAACCTTTTGAGTGTGTTGGAAAAGGAATGGAGCGTAGAGATAGAAAGAGAAAGAAAAGAACAGGTGTCTGCTGTGGATGCACTTTTGGAGAGCATGACCGATCTCCCCGACGGCACCTCCACACCTAACCCCGTCTTATCCCCAATCCCACCGACACCTCCGGGTTCATCCCCGGATTCATCCCCGGGTCCAATACCGGATTCACCACCACCATCACCAACACCGTCTACACACCGAGTGCAGACCACCACCACGGCATCGACACCCCAACAGCGTTCTGTGGTTGGTCGAAAAACCCCACGCGCCCGTCCACTCCAAAGACCTTCTTCTTCTTCTTCTTCTTCTTCTTCTTCTTCTTCTCAGATGTCCTTCACCCAACAACGGCGGCAATTGGAGACCACCATCCAACGGGTGGAACGAGAGTTGTTTGATACTTCTTTACCCTATGCACGAGTGCAACGGTTGCAACAGAAACTGACTGAAATGGAAGAACAGTTGGCGGAGATGAATAACAACCGCAGTAGCCCCGCACAACGCCGTCGTGAAACTGTCCGACGAAGAGGAAGTGAACAAAATGTCACTTCGGCCACCAGTCGAGAATCCTTAGGTCGGGGAGACCATAGAACCACCACCACGACCCGTACGACTACCACGGTACGCAAGGGTCGTCGTCCGATCACTCGACGGAATTCGCGCAGCGTTTCGTCCCCCTTATCTTCGTCGGCTTCTTCCACCCCTCAACGGGGACAAGGGAACATCAACCAATTGATTGAACATCTGAAAAAAAAGCATAAATAAGAACCGACTGTTTATTGGAGAAGACACACGTGGAAAGATGAAAGGCGGAAGAATTAAGCGAAGAACCCAACGCGGGACCGGTGTGAAATCCTTTATTCGAGGTGTTGGAAAGACTGTAAAACTTGGGCAAAGGGCCATGAATTTGAGGAATTATCTGAGCCAAGCCTTTAAGAAAGGTCAAAAAGACGGATGGACTGTGAAAAAGGGTGGTGGAAAAATGACCGGTGGTCGAAGGAAAAGAAGAAGAAGAAGACGCCCAAAACCCTATATGAGTGGAGGTTGGAATCCTTTCGGCAAGTGGAGGCAACCTTACGGTCTCGGTCTATAGGAAATGTCGACTAAACGCCGTCGTTTGAAACAGCGTCGTCTGCGGAGGGTGAAACCCGGAAGACGGGTTCGTCATAAAGAGTATAAAACAGTGATGTGGAAACAAAGGAGGAAATATCAATGATGCGCACTCGTGGAGGATCAATTGGTTTAATGGGTGGACGTCGCCGACGGCGGCGTGGTGGTCGGATCTCCATCTATAAGGGTGGAAGAAGACGTAGGACGCCGATCCCTATCTATAAAGGGGGTAGAAGAAGTATACCTGTCTATAAAGGCGGAAGAAGACGTATAACCTCCATACCCATTTTCAAAGGTTCTGGACAACGTGGTGGAAATTGGAAATCATTTGTGCACGGGTTGGAGAAATTTGGAAAACGTTTGGCCAACGGGATAGTGGAAACAGTTACTTTTGGTGCCGCTCCAACCCCTTTCAGAGGTGTTGAAAAAAAATATTGAAAAATGGTTAGAAGAAGAAGAAGAAGACCGGCAAAATCCATTGTCAACCAGCGTGGAGGTTTTTTTGGATTATTGGCCCGTGCAGCAATACGACGGATGCTTAGTGCCGGAGCAAGAAGGGCGGTTACGGCTGCAGCAAGACGGGCACTCAAACGAAGACTCTCCAAAACAATAGTGAAAACTTTGGCTAAGAAAGCTCTTAAAAAAGCAGGTCCGGCATTAGTGTCGGCCGGTGTGAGCTCAGGGGTTGGTTTTGCTGGGGAAGCTATCATGAATAAGATTGCTGCAAAGAAGAATAAATAGATAAATACCCGAGAGGCTCGTAAGAAAATAAAAAAAAATGGTTGAAACCTGGACATCATTGACGAAGTTGGTTGGTCGGAAGAAGAAGAAGAAGAAGATGTCTATCGACTACGGTCTACCGAAATGGATGAATCTACCGAAATGGATGAAAGGTCGCGGAAGTGCATGGTATAAAAAGAAACGTGCACAGCTTCGCTACGACGGATTACAACAACCATTCCCCCGATTACAACAACCATTCCCCCGATTTCAAAGTGGGGGTCAAAGTTTTCCTACAGCCGCAGGTAGAGTGGTATGGAAGAGACCGAACAGGAGAAGGAGGAGAAGACGATGAAGGTGGGAGAACGCGTCAAACGTCAAAGCCGGTATTGGGATGCTCTAAACCGTGGGACGTCAACACAACGACGTCAATTGCTCAAATACGCCACTCCGGATCAGGTGGACGCCATGAGTGAAATCACGTACAATTTCCTTCAGGGTCGGTTGACAATCCCACGAACTCAACTGAAATCGTTGGCCGGTCAGAAAAAACTATGGCGTAAAATAGGCGATCCTGGGAGGAGTCAAAAAGAACGTCGTAAATGGATACAAAAAGGTGGTGGAGAGAACATGACTTTATTACTTCGAGGTTTGAAACAAGGAGTGCGTCGAGGGGTCAAACAAGGAGTTCGAAAAGTTCAACGCAACTTCAGCAATAGGACTCAACCGTCTTCAAGACAAACCAACCGACAAGATAAAATACAAGAGTTGGAACGGGATATTCAAAGGATGGAATCGACGCTCGAAACTATTTAAGCTTCTTTTCCGCTCTGAGCATGTACTCATGAAGTACACACAGAAAGCGTTCTTGACGATGACACGACCACCCACCAACCCACAGACGGGTGGTGGGAGTGGGGTGGATATGAACCGACTACTGAAAACGATGGCCATGCGTGAAGAAGAATCCAAGACACCTTACACCAACCAGTTGATACAGATGAAAGACGATCTCGACCAGTTGATGAAAGACGTTAGCATTCCCGTAGGCGAAAAATTAAACATGGTCAAAGACAAGTTAATTATGTATCGACGTTTGTTGAAAAAAAGTCGAACCATTAGGGGTGCCCCGGCGGCCGGTACGTTGATGGCCACACCTTCTCCCTTATCTACTCCAGACACAGCCATAGCAGCCGTCACAGCAAGAACCGGGAGAAGAAGGTCAAGAACCCCGACACCCCGCGATGTGGTTGCAGTAGAACCTCGGAGGTTGTTTGACCAAAACCCCACACCCTTGTTCCCCACTCCGCCAACCACGGTTGGAAATAATGATGGTGATGCAGGAGCTCGGACGCGCATGCAAAAAAGTCTCAGAGAGGCAAAAAGGACTTTGGAAGAATTAAAGAACACCCCCGGTAGTAGCGGTCAAAAGAATAAGAGAGCTAGAAAGAAGCCAAAGAAGAAACAGAAAGGCCGAGGGTGGACGACGAACAAGGGTTGGGTCCCCCAACCTGGAGAGCCGGGGTTTACTTGGAAAAACTGGAAAAAAGGCGGAAGTCTTGTACCCAAACAGAAATGGTGGACGGCAAACTTGGGGGATCCTGTATCCGTTAACTATTACGGACAAGGTGGAAAGAAAAACTGGAAAAAAGGCGGAAGTCTTGTACCCAAACAGAAATGGTGGACGGCAAACATGGGAGATCCTGTATCCGTTAACTATTACGGACAAGGTGGAAATCTTCCATCCTTTGATCCCTTAAAAAAACATACCTCTTTTTTCTACGTCCCACCTCGTTCATGGAAACGTGTACGTTTTGCAAGACAATAAAAAAAAACAGTTGTGTTCAAACTAATTTTATTGTGTCTTCTTTTTACAACAATTTTCACGTAACGCGTGACGACGAACAAATAACTGAAAAGCCTTTAACACGGCTTGAACCAATTCAACCAAGGCGGACCACCACCATGGACGATGCATGTCTAGGTTTGTTGCAACAGGTATTCTAACTGGTTTAATTCTTGAACCAACTGTTGTTCGGGAGTGATGACCGTTTCTCCTTCTTGCACTACTTGTTCCACAAACACTTCTTTATCTGGTTTCTTTCTCCTGACACGTCTCTCTTCTTTTCTTTTGCGTTTCGCTTTCAGCTCTGTTGGTGGTAGTGGTGGGTTGGAGAACGTTGTGGGGTCTGGTTGAGGAGTCACATTTAAACATTCGTGGGTGACCTTTACTTGATCCCGATACTTTTTCTTTTCACGGTTTACCAACTGTAACTTGGATCCCAGTTCTCGTACAATCTGTTCGACCAAAGAATCAACTTCACTGAACCCGATCGATTCTGTTGAACTGAAAACCAACGCTTCTTGTATCCTTTCATCCCAGGTCGATACCATTTTTCCCCATTCCGTTAAAACATCTACGGCGCGGAGACGCTCTTGAAAACGGTCTAACCCGAACAGATCCATGGTGTAAGTGAAGTGTTTTTCGTGAAAGTTAAGAATTTATGCTTGTTCGTCTTGATTTTCTATCCCTTGTTGAAACACTTTTTCGCACGAATCTATGAAGAACGACAAGTCACGAGTTTGATGGGCCAACGGTTTAAGGAAAGAAATCCAACGCTCGAAGTCTTTAATCGAAACCTCACTTAAATCACTTTCGACCACATCCCAGCAGGCTGTTCTGATTTTTGACAACCACACTGTACAACCTTCCTCCATCCTCTGAGCTTTTTCCAACACTTCTTGCTTCGAGCTCATCTTCTTTTCTAGGATCTCTGTTATTTCTTCCTGCATCCTCTTCATCCTCTTCACCTTGCAAGCCATGATCAGTTGTGGTTGGAATATGCCATGTCCTTGAATTTATCAACTCGTCCATCTCCTTCAGTCTTTCATACAACGCCTCGTCTGCTGCGTCTTTTTCATCTTCTTCTTTTTCTTTTGTCTGCGCGTCCAAAAGCGGTAACAGATGTTCCACCGCTTGGTTCAACATTCTGTCTTGCACATCCATCAACGATTTCAAGTGTATAAACAATGCGCCAATCTCTTCTAGAGCAGTCTTCATGGTGAGCTGTGTTTCAATCCGAAGGTGAATACAAATGAACGTTCAATCCGTGCGTCTTTGAAGATAACGATGTACTTCATCCAACTGGGCATCCGTGCTCGGTCCACTTTCCTCTTTTCCTCTTTTTGGCATGCAACAACAAATCAATATCGCAATACAGTTCAAACAACAATTTTGGATCTTCCCCCACATGTTTCTTCTTCAATGGTTGGAAGACGTTTTGACAAGTGTAAAGAATCCGATTCTTCTTCTTCTAGCTTTTCCATGTCTCGATCCGGTAGCATGCTCGACATTGACCGTATTAGAAAATAAACCACTACTTGGAAAACCAATGTAAATGTAAACGCAGCCAAAAAAATTGTCCACCCGCACACTGTCATCACCAAATTCCTTGACGGCTTTCTTCGGTCATCATTTCTTGTCTTGCCATGCAAATGGCATTCAATTTTATTTGTGTCACTCCGATCAACTCGTACATCATTTGACGCTCGTCCGTCGATCCCAAGTAACGGTCACTCATCATTTCACGCTTGTTATTCAAATACCAAATCAGATTGTCCAACTCACGGAACATCTTCTCTCTCAATTGACAGATCATGTCTTCGTCCATCTCCACGTTAGTCGTTTCCTGAGGAGCGTCCATGGTGTTTACCACTCATCGTACATGTCGGGTCTTCTTATAACCAACTGTTCCTTTGGTTGATGACCCCAAATCGATCTCTCTTTTGCATCGTCTCTTTTAATGTTCACACACACACGCTATTTTTCCCCAACTACCACCACCCATCACAGGCCATTTCGTATGACGTTTACGACAACATTCCACACACCAACTCAAACGCGAATATTTTCCTTCATACAAACACTTCACTCCAACATGGTAAGGCCGTTCAAAATGATACGGTAAACAACACCCGCTATTTTCCCAAAGTCCCACAGGACGAACATACTTTTCATCCCACACTCCACCACACATACAACAACGATAACCCCCCTCATCACCACCACCACTATACACCCACTCGGTAACGTCCACCAAATAATAATCCCTCAACACTTCACGCATACCCACATGGGGACTCCACTGATACCCCCGCAGTGCATCCACTTGTCGGTACCGTCGATCCCACATCAACAATTCCGGATTCGGACTGCATTTGGTTAACCAATCGAATGACAAAACGCTCCCAGACATCTTCAGAGTCCACACGTCCAAACCACATACACCACAACCCCATCAACGTGAAGAACATCTTTCAATGAAGAACTTTTCAATTGACTTTCTTTTTGTAGATACATCGACACCGAAAAAAATTACCCTCGCAGTAAGGACATGTTCTTTCCCATGGTGGGTAACAGTGACGGTTTGGACAGTTCACGCCTTCCCCATTTACTTCATTGCACAAACATGTTCTATCAGTTACTCGCAAATCCAACACGATGTAATGTTTTCCACAGAACGGATTTAACACAACCGCATAACCTTCGTCCAAATGGTACACATCTTCCCCGTCCACCAACGTCGATTGACCTTGTGCCTTTAACATCCCCAACCATTGTTGAACCGGTTTTGGATTTTGTCCGCATCGTCCACACACCTCCACACACCAACCCTTGAACTCCCCTAGAAGAGACCCGCTTGCTGGTTTGCAGGGACCCCACAGGACTGTTCCGCATTCTCTTCTTCTTCGTCTTCTTGATCCGCCGCATCGCCGCCCACTCCACCATTCCCCACCTCCCATTTTGAGGATTTTTCAAAAGCCTTTCGGTACTTCTTGGGGATGTTACAATTATGCACATCTCGGTTTTCTATCCAGAATTCATACGCCAGCACTGCATCTCTTGTGGGGGCTTTGAATCCTTGATTTGTTTCACACACACGGAAATACCATTCTGCAGGGTAAGAGAACTCTCCTTTACGTCCTACTCTCTCCACGGTTGTCTTTCCGTCCAATGTCACTTTCTCTGTTTCCACGTACACCTTGGAGATAGGTTCACCGTCGTATTTTCTTTTTCTTCTCTGTCTTCCACGCTCGTCCACAGGTAAGTATTGGTAGTCGAAACTCACTGTGTTGTTGTCTACTGTGATTTTCTTGACACGTACCGTCTCTAATATCTCCTCCAACATCTTCTCGGCTGTGTGGGTACCCGACATCAATCCAAACCCAAACGTTCTCTGAGCACTCAATCCATCATTATGGCATCCATAGGTTCCCAACATACCCGGCTCAACACCTAAACACTCTCCTAATTTTGAACGTTTGTTATTGAGGAAAGCCGTGTCTCCAAATAACGCAGAAGGTTTATTGTAATTTTCCCCAAATACTCTTTTCAACGCTTTATCTTTCTCCATATCCCTCTGGATGTTGAGAGGTGAGAAATTCGTCATGACTGACTGATTTTTCCCACCGCACTTCCCTATGTACCCACCCCTCATACGTTCAACCGCTGACTCCAAGTTATTTTGTCTGGAGGCTCACTTTGTGGAATAATCGCTGACCAGTACATCCCCTTCCTTTTTACAGGACCGTGGGCTCAATTTGGGTGGTAGTCTGAACTAACCTCTATTACTACTCATGACCACCAGTGGGTCCACAGAAGATCCATCCTAAAGTCGATCTAACAGCAATTGGCTGAGATGGGCCACCTTTCACTATGTCTCTTGTTATGATAGTGTAATAGAAATCTAAACCAATGAGCACATCAATCGTTTGTTCATCTCTTGGGAACTCCTCAGGAAACTTGATGTCTTTGAGATGAGACCACTGCGTAGGGCAGACTTCAATAGCATCAGCAGGACAGCAAATGACTTAGCTGTGAGTGCTTCATCATCACGACGCAGTCCAGGGTTTTCAACAGGGGCTAGTGTGAAGGCAATCTTTTGTCTGAGTGAGATTTTCTCCTGAATTCCACCAAATCCTGAAACTGATATCCTTATGTCTTTTCCTTCAAGACCAAGGTCTTCAGCGATGCTTTGCCTGATGAATGACGTTTGTGAACTGGATCAAGGAAACACCTCACAACTCTAGTATTTCCATTAGCTCCACATAGAATTGCTGGTACAGTTTGCAAGATCACTTTTCCAATACCTCCTGTTGCAATCGAACTGGCAACTACATTGGTAGAAGATGTTGACCCTGACAGAGATGAACGGGTGTCAGACTTAGATTGATCCATATGAAGAAGACTGTTATGACGACCTTGGCAGTACTTGCACAAAGGCTTTTGACACTTGTCTGCCATATGACCAGCCTCTAAACACAGGAAGCACAGACCTTTGGAACCATCTTTTCGAAATCTTTCTCTAACAGTCAATGTCAAGAAGCTAACACATGAGTAGACATTATGATTCTTCTGGCACACTGAACAGGCTTCTCTACTAGCAGTTGAAGTCGACGAACACAATGCGGATGTTGAAGGTCTTCGTTTGGGGAATCCACCCTTTCCGCTTTCTCTGAAAGTCAGACTTGGTTCTACTGGAGATGACTGAGAAGTAGATTCTTTAGCTATGATAACTTGCTCCAAAAAGTTAAGCAAAGTTTTCACTGGTATGCAGTCCTCCTTATTGTCACCGATTTCAAGCTCCCACTTTTTCACAATGTATAACTTGGGTAACTTGTCAACAATAAGTGGAACCAGAACAGGGGCTAGAGTTTCTGCTTTGAACTTGTCTCCCATAGATTCAACAGAACGGATGTTCCAACCACCTTGTCATAAACTTTCTCATAGATGTTGCATTGTCAGATGCTAACCGATTTTCGTGAATCATACTCTTTATGTGTACATCTAAAATCAGCCTTGATTTTCCAAATCTCTGTTCCAGAGTTTCTAAGACTGGTTTATAATTCGCTTCAACGACAGAGAATCCTTTCACTGCCTCTGCTGCTGATCCTCTCAATGATCTCATGGTATATTCCAACTTCTGGACATCCGCTAAAGAGGTATTCTCTATTATAGATACTTTCAGCGACTGATAATAAGGTTGCCATGTCAAAATATCTCCATCAAAGGTAGGAAGCTCAATCTTAGGAAGCTTGACTTGAACATTAGTAGAAGACGGAGACGACTTGTTGACTCCACTTGAGCTGACAGGTTGACTGGTTTCTTTGGGCTTCAAGTACACAGTCATTTTAGCCATGCAATCCAGTACCCTCATTTCATACTCATGATGGTCTTTACATTCTTTATCTATGTCTCTGTCTTCCAAAAAGATACAAAGCGATGTTTGAAGATCCTGCAAATCCTTCCATTTATTAGATAAACTATCTTTCAAAACTTGAACTCCTGCATAATTATCCTCGCCCTCCGTAGACAAGGTTTCATCCACAGACTTTAACGTGTCCGTTAGAGATTTCCTCAGAAAACGTCTCTTTTTCTTGATAGCTTCCAAGCCTTCGGCCATTTTAGCACAATGAGAGACGAATTAGGCAATAATCTTCAATATTTTCTTCAATATTCACGATGAGAACAACTTTTGGATGAGAACAACTTCTCGTTTGTCGCCAGTCGACGGTTTTGGCGCCAATCGCCAATGAATGCTTCGAAGCTTTTTCAAATAAATGTAATACATGGAGGATCAACACTCCTTGACTTAACACAGTAGTGGCGCCGAATCGCCAAGTTAGAGCCACAAATTTCACAGATAAACACGAGGAAGACCAACTCTTCTTCGATTTCAATCTTGACTCAGTTAACTTCAATGGCGCCGAATCGCCAAGCCGTAAATTTCACAACTAAACACGAGGAGACCAACTCTCCTTAGTTGAATTCTTCAATGAACAATAACAATTCCAATACTCCAGATGAACTTTCAAACATCTAGACATTCACAGATCCACTGATCCGGCTCGAAGGACCATGTAATTTCAGGTTTTTTACTCGACATTTTTCCAAACACGTTTTACATACGTCGGGTCAGTCCAAGTGCGCCTGCGATACTACGGATTTCATCGAAGTGTGGCACACCCTAATAAAATGTCCGTTAAATTGTGTGCCAGACGTCTGCGACTCCGCTCACTCGGGTTCATGTTTTTCTCTGCATTCCTTTCTCGTACGAAGTATGATGGATGTTAGTCAGCTCGGACGTGTATATACTAAAGGAAAGCCTCTAGGAAATGATTTTCGATCCCTAGTTATAGACGAGATTGTCGAAAGTGGCGGGGATATTGTGACTGGATTTTTTTCCTGGAAATTTCGCAGCCATTGCAAGAAAATTGAAGTTAAAGAGAGACACAGTAATCAAGATTTGGAGAAATTTTTGCATAACTGGCAACGAACTGCGCTCAAAGTCCAAAGCAAGTGGCGTAAAAAATCTCCAAACATGATCTTGAATTCATAGAGTTTTTAAAAACAGATAGACCTTCATTGACTTCAGGCGAATTATTGAAGGAGATCAACGAGTACTGTAACATTCCTAGTGGTACAAACAACGTAGCGATAAATCGCGCGGTGAGAACATGGATGCACGACGGGCAGTGGTCACGAAAGAAAATGGTTCGGCCAGCTGCTGAAAAGTTCACTCCTGCTAACATAGCTTACTGTCAGGCATATGTGGACTATATTTCAACTATAGACCCATACCGTCTCAAGTTTTTTGATGAGAGTGGTTTTAAGCTACCTAATGTTGCGAATCCTAGTTACGGACATTCACTGGTTGGAACTCGCTGTGTCGAAATTTTTCGAAATGCACAGTCGCCAAATATCACACTGAATCTCCTCTGGCGTGGACAACCTCATGTATGCTAACACAGTCAGAGGAGCTACAGATACTCTCAAGTTCTTAGAATTTTTTCATGAAGCCTCGCAAAACTTTCAGCCCGATGGACTGCCCATTTTAGAATATGGCGATCACATTATTATGGATAACTGTGCTACACACCGTTTTCAAGGTGGCCAGATTCTGGGTGAATGGCTAGATGACATTGGTTGCGTTCTTATTTACCTGCCTACGTACTCTCCAGAACTTAACCCTATAGAATTAGTGTTTAATAAGCTAAAGACTATTTTGCATAGAGTGGACTACCGTGATCTTCTCAGGGACAATTTGCATGTGGCGGTATACGAAGCTCTCAAACAAATCACCACAACTGATATGCATGGTTTCTATGAATGTGTAAATTATATACATTTTCGCTAAAGAATTTTCATTTGCAGCGCTGGGAAATTTAAATCAATAAAGCACCCAAATAATCAATTCGTGTTATATTCTCGTCACTGTACCGCGCGCGCCGCGGCAAAACTGAGACATCAATTATATTTCAGTCAGGTCAATTTTATCAATTTGTTTATTTGAACAGAACAGTATTTGAACAACTCAACAGAACAGTATTTGAACTAAACATTAAACATGATCAGAGTATTTCATTTTTAAACGTCGTCTAGAAATGTTGCAGCTTGAAAAAGCAGATCAAGGCCTTCAAATTCATCGCTCGAATCTGAACATACCGTACGGGTGGCTGCTTGGGAAACACTTTGCTGTCGAGACCACAATGAATTTGGTACAGTTCCTTTGCCGGGAAATTTCACTCCCTTTTTCTCCCACAGATCCTTTACTGGATGGACACGATTTTGAATGTTAGGCGAATCCTGTAAAATATCAAAATTATCGTTATACGTTTTGAACAATTTCGGTATTTCTGCTTTTGCAGGAACTTTCCCATGACAAATCCGTTCAAGTTTTCGAATGTCAGAGTTTACCAGCAACCAATTTGGGACGGAGTGACCTTGTAGTGTAGGGCGTAAATATCTTTTGGGATCAGAGTTGATAAGATCACTTTGGACTTGAGCGGCAAAAGTGTTCTTTACTGATTTATATGCTTCTTCCTTACTCTTGATATCTTGTTCAATTTTGGTTAACTTGACTTTCAAAGCCTTTAACTCATCCTTTTGATCCTTTAGATATTTATTTTCCTCTGGGTGGCGTTTTATATCCCCACATATTGTGGCAGAAATACAAGTTGCGAAAGTACATCTTGTTCGATTGTGCCCGCCAGTGTGACATTTTGTACACAAAGACGCGCCTTGAATGGAATTCCTTACTGCTCTCTCGAAGGGACTCGAAGCTTTGTTCTAGCTCCCGCAACTCGTGCTCTTTCTTGGCCACTTTGCTCTGTAGTTCTCTTTTGTCTGTCTGCAACTTGTCAAACAATTTCTGAGTAGGAGTAACATAAACATTAACTGTACTTGCAGGTTTGTAATCTAGTCGACTTCGAGAGCGTTTTCTTTATCTTGACCGGCGAAGGAGAGTGAATTCGCTTGCCAGTATCAGAAGGAAGAACTTGTTTGTAGGCAGGAGAAACAATGTTTGAGACCTTTAGAGTGATACGAAGAATGTTATCCCTTTCAGGGACTACTTGAGCGGTCTCAACCATATCTATGAACGAATCCATGTCCTCTTGACTGAGATCGATCCAGTCGAGTGAGCGGTCGAGATACTTCATTTTCATACAGGGAAAGCCGCCGCATTTCTGTTGAAGACGTTCAACCAGAGTTTCCACATTCAAGAAATTCATTTCATCTTGTTCTATGTAGAACTTTGTCCACTTTTCCTCACTTCTAGAGCATCCATACTCAACTTTGAATTCGTACCTTCTCGAAGCCGCCATATGTCTCGTCTAACAAGAAATGTGAGTCCGTGAGAAAGGAATGCAGAGAAAAACATGAACCCGAGTGGGCGGAGTCGCAGACGTCTGGCACACAATTGGCCATTACAAAAAAGAGCAGGGGACTGGGACCAAGTCCGTAAAACTAATTCAATAAGAAACTAGCAAAAGTGGGCATCATTTTCAGAGAGAGCAGACCAAACTTAGCTAATCTGGAAAGTTTGGTGAACTTTGGCTTAATATTGACGATGCTAGAGGGCATCAAAGATGTACATTTTCCCATACAAACTCTCTATTTTTTTACGTTGTCTACCCATTCTCGTACCCAGAGCCCGCTCGTCATTTGGTTTGTCGCTGGCTCTGGGAAACCCTGTTGCTCGGTCGTCAAATTTTGACGACCAAGTCGTCAGAGCGCATGCTCATACTAAAGACCGCTGAGAGCGGGTACTGTGGAAGAGTCTACTGGCTACGTAGTATTTACGTTGGTTTGAATATTCAAACTAACAAGTACACAAGTTTGTACATTTATCTTCGTGTAGCCGTTTAAAATCCCTTCGACGTTCATCACCGGTTCTTCTCTGGCTCTGTTGCGGTAAACGGGCTGGACGATAAATACATGTTCTAATATAATCTTGCATGTGAACCTTCCTGTCTTCCGCTTTGTTATTGTTTCTCTTGAATTATAAAAATATTCCTTTGAATACTCGAAGCGAGTACGATCGATTGTGTCTGTAGCCGTTACTTTACTTTTATAATTTATGTATTGTTAGATCCCCCTTTACGAATTCAGATCAATTTATGTCTACACAGTCACTCTCATTTCCATAGCTTTATAATTCAATAACGGAATACCATTGTATGAAAATACAACCGTCGCTGTCATTCCTTTCGTTCGCCTTGCAAGTTTGAATCTTTGTTGATCTCATGAACCAATCAAATACGATCAGTCATTGTTGATTTCATCAGCCAATGAAATTCGCTAAAATTTCAGGGATTCCCAGAGCCAGCGACAAACCAAATGACGAGCGGGCTCTGGGTACGAGAATGGTTGTCTACCCAAACCATACATTCACTGTAAAATTTCAAAATTTTAAAATTTTATAATTCCGACAGAATTCACTCAAATCACATCAAACTTTGCACATATGATAATTACAACATGTTGTTTCATGTCATAAACTTAATTTCGTAAATACATTAATTATAAGAAACTCGCTCCCAGTCCCCTGCTCTTTTTTGTAATGGGCAATTTAACGGACGTTTTGTTAGGGTGTGCCACACTTCGATGAAATTCGTAGTACTAATTTACAAGCGGTATGCTAATTTACGTTCAGAACAATCACTATCATCGCCGAGGTCCCATACAGCCGCAATTTATCGGAAATCCTCGACTAATACCTTTATAAGCTCATGAGATATAACTTATAAAAAAAGTGTCTCCGTTTATCGATAAATTAACCTGTTGCAAAAACTGGAAAACACTTTACAAAACAAGTTATAACTTTCGAAGGAAATTGAATATTAAAATTCGGAGATACCTTTTGAAGAATATTTATCTGACAAAGTGTCTGCCAAATGTCAGCTAAATCGGATAAAATCCCTTTGACCCGGAACTCAAAATGTGCGCTTGATTCATGGCTATTTTGTTGGTTTCCGAAATAAAAGGCAAAAGAGTTTTCAAGTCAAGTGGGGCCTTTGTTTACACAAGCGTGGATAATACCTGATAAATACCTGATGACATATGAATGGCATTCATAAGTAGATCCTTACAGTATGTAGCGTTCTAAACACAACGAGGCAGCAAAACAAAGTTACTGTTGGCGGAAAATACGAGCACTTTGACCGTGTGTGGGTTAGCATCGATATTCAAGGATGTTTTGAGTGAGCAGTTACGATTTGTGGATACTTTCTTCGCATCTGAATCTTTGTGGAAAGTCTGTTGCGTGAGTGCTGTTGACAGCTTGCTTGTCAACATCTTTTTGCATCAAATGAAATCCAAAATTCGTTTTTTGATTCTAACTTTTTAGGAAAAAAATATTTTTAGATTCTGTTTTTTGGAGATGATAGATAATATTCAATTTGATTTGATTGTCAAAAAAAATCAAAACCGGTGGTTTGAAAGGTTTTTTGGGGTACCCTAGCCTGCGAATACAGCCGCTTTTTTACGCTCGCCACAGGGGTCTACCGAAAGAAGCGTCTGCGGAGTGAGGCCCAAATTCCTGTACTGTGACGTCATTTTGGACCCGATTCTGGTCAAAGAAGCTGATTGGTCAGCTTGCTGGTAATCGCATTATTTGCATAAATTAAACTCAACGACCTGAACAAAATATTACAATGTCGAGCCGTGGGCGATTGTATCGGACTTATCATATGCACAGATGAATAAAATCATGTTCTACAATAATTTTGATTGCCGAATCAACAAACTCAGGCCGTTTGGAATTAGTGTTCACAACATGAGCGGCTGTGTTGTATCAGATTTACAACACGAGCTGTCATGACCTCAGAGGTCACAGTACAGGAATTTGGGCCTCACTCCGCAGACGCTTCTTTCGGGAGACCCCTGTGGCGAGCGTAAAAAAGCGGCTGTATTCGCAGGCTAGGGGTACCCTGATACCTTAATATTACAGTAAAAATGTGCAAAAGATATATAAAAGTCAGATATATCATCATAGAGCATTATATCTGTGAAAAAGTACTAATTATTTAGAATGTACATGTATATGTTTTTTATCATGTAATTAAATAGCACCACATCTTTCAATTAATATAATCTCGGTAGGATGGTTTTCACTATTTTGAAAAAAATAATAACAATTACTCTAAACGTTTTCGTTTTGTTTCACAAGTACTCTAAGGTAAAACAATAAGTGAAAATGTTCATTCTTCTTTTTGTTGTTTGTCTCTTTATTCATTAGAAGATTTACAAAACACTTTCAAAGTTTCACTTTCAAAGCTGTTTCTTCCACGTAATTGGATTTTTTAATGTCCAAGCTTTCGGGTTCCTGGCCCATCATCAGGGATTGAATGGATTTTTTTACGAAACTCACGCAGAGTCTCTACCAAATAAGGCATTCTTGTTCTTTGCAATTTCCCATGCTTCCGTCCATTTCCTTCTGACCCAGAAAGATTCATTTGCAAGGATCTTCAAAGTTATTTGAAATTTCACAATGAAAATTTAGTCACATCACTTAACCGTAGAACATATCTCCCTCTGGTCATTTTCTGTACTTCTTCACATAAGCACGGTAAAGCGATGTACTATATCTATAAAGCGACAGGGTTATGACAGGTTGTTTAAAAAAAAAAAACACACAACGCTTGGACATCTTTGGACACAAACAACCCGATCGGGTATTTGCAAACAGCGTTTAAGGTCATGTAGATTTCTTTTGGCAAACCGAATCTCAACTCGACAAGTACATTCCTCATCACACATATATAAAATTTAATTTGTTGAATTTCTAGTAAGGAAAAGCAGGCTTGGTTGAATTGTCGAATGTAGAATAGAAGCGCAAATTCTACATAATATATAACTATTATAGCATGAGCTAAGACTATAGCATTACGACCTCCCAAGCATGGAAACGAGGCTGGAATATAAAGCTCCTTATAACTTCAATAAACACTGTACCATTACTCACCAAACTTTTCTAAATAACAAAACATTGATTCACTTGCCTCCGTCCTTTTCAATAATTTCTAGATAATAATTAGATATTTTAATAATCTTAAATATGACCAAGGAGACCTTCTTGCTCCAGCTTGTTTCAATGCTTCTTTGATCGCTTGACAATTACCATTTTGGCATAGCCTTTTCGTGTTTACTAGAACACTTCTAAACCGGTGGCTTGCTTTCAGTACAAAAATCCCGCGGAACCTTATCAGATAATGATATTTGTTCTCAGACTATGTAGTATGCGAAGTGTTGAAGTATACGGAGAGTGAAGGGGAATACAGTCATATGAAAGGATCGTCGTTTTTGGTGATCGCCGAGGCATTGGCTGGGAGAGTGGAGGAGTGGAGTAGATGTTTAAGCCAGTCCAACAGGATTTGTTGTTGGAAGCGATGACAAAATATTTTGTTGGTTATGTTTTTTTAGCCAAAAGGATTTTTAACATAATATTTTGTAATATATAGTATATGTATTTTTTTAACAAAAATATTTTTTAATACATTGTACAAATGCATTTAATAAATAATATATCTATAATTTTGTTCGTAGTGGTAAATAAATCCTAATAAATAATATGTCTATGAATATACATTTCTTAAAAACTTTGTATGTTTAAAATGCTTTTAATAAAGCTAAATTTGATAATTTAAATATAAAATTACATAAAAATACATTTATACAATCAATATAAATTAGTAGAATTCCTGTATGATCATTTAAACATTGTTATCTTTATCATAGTTTTATATATGAAAAAGATGAAAGAAACCTGAACTCATTGCTTAAAGCGCCTATCACCCATAGGTACACGAGGGGCACTTCGAAAGAAATGCCATCATTGGAAGGGTCATCTTCACCTCTACTCCACACCTCATCAAAACAAACAACATAGAACCCCACATGATCATCACATTCACACATTTCTGTCCCCGCGACCACCAATGAGAAACACCACCATCCTCCCACATTTGACTGATACGTTTACACTCAAAATCACTACCAATAACAGACAACAAAACAAGATCCCCACAATCAATATCAACCATTAAAGGGAAAGTGTATTCCCCTTGCCACCCATCATACAGTCAACTCTCCGCTAACGGACACTCTCGTAAGCGGACAGCTCTACTTACGGACACCTTTTCAAATCCCGTTTTACCTCCCAGTCAAACTCTGTATTTACACATTCCCGTAAGCGGACACTCTCTCGTAAGCGGACGCGGACACTTTTGAAAATGAAAATTGGATTTTTCTTTTGTTTACGCTCTCTCGTAAGCGGGCACACCATATAATAATGGACTTTCGGCAATGGAATTTGTCTTTAATTTGCAATACATCAACAAAAATATGACCTTTTACAGAGCAACAGAACAGTGGGGATCGGTTTTGTCAAATCTCCATTTGTTCGTGGGGAAGCAAGGTGTACGGTTCAGTTGCTATTTTTCTCTACCGATTAAAACGTAATTAACTCTCCCGTAAGCGGACATCCACCCTATTTTTCTTTGGTGTCCGCTTACGGGAATAGTTCTCATAAGCGGACAGCTCTACTAACGGACACTTTTTTCAATTCCCGAGGGTGTCCGCTTACGAGAGAGTTGACTGTATTTAATATTAAAATTTACAGTTCCCTCCTCATCCCAACCCTCTACAGAAGTCACAGTCCACAAAAACCACCTATCTCTCTCATTGTGACTAATTTTATGGTGAACCCTTTTCCCCATCAAATCCTCATCAGTATTGATAACAGACACAGGGACCTCTACCCTCCCTCGCTTCTATGGACGATCATCTTCCCCCTCATCGTTCCCGCCCTAGCCTTCTACCTCATTATTCGATCCAAAAAAGCAAAATCCCTCTCACTAACATTATTCGTTTTTATGACACTCGCTGTCTCTCATCATATTATATCATATCTTTCGTGCTCGTTCAATAAAGAAAATAAATAACAATTGACCCTAAGAGGTACGGAGTCATGTAACTTAACTGACAGTTTGAGTCGGAAGTCGGAACTCAAACCGGAAATATTTTCAACCCCCAGAAGGCCCGCCGATCTCCCCTAGCACTTGGACAAAGGGAGTATCCAGCCCCCACCCCATAAACCCCCCCCCCCCCCCCCCCCCCCCCCCCCCCCCCCCCCCCCCCCTTCCCTTCCTCCCGACCGGTAGACAGTATTAAACGATATAGACTGTTCAAATTAATAAATAAAATAATAATAATAATAATAAATTAACGGTATAAATGGTGAAACGATGCATAGTTCAGAACTGGGAATTCAAATCGAACGGGTAATTGTATGCACAAACGTCGCCGGTAGAAGACAACCGCTGTCTTCTACCGGCGACGTCACGAGAAAATCACCGGTGATTTTTCAAGGACAAAAATGGCATTTTTTCGCATCGCTCATATACATACATACAGTCATTTGCAAAAATTTCTGGCCACTACGAAGTATATCAATATATCAATATATCGGGTGCATTATGGGTAATTAAATAATAGCAACTTCGCCTTAAAGCGGGTTAACGCCAGCAAAGTTGGTATAAATATTTAGTATATAATGTTTTATTTTAGTCATACGTTTGTTTGTTTGTAAATTTTGCTTCATTTAATAAGTTAGGAACTCAAAATAGTATTTATTTAATTACCCATAATGCACCCGATATAGTGAATATATCGTGGCGGCCAGAAATTTTTGCAAATGACTGTACATATGCATAATATACATATGTTCATAAATCTTAGTCCACTGCAAGAAGGAAAAGAAGAAAAGACACAAAATGTATGCTACACTGTAGCGTGTTTATATTGCACAGGAAGCCCGAAAGAAAACAATCTCGTTTTTGGTGCAATATTGTGTTTTCTTTCGGTCTTCCTGTGTCAATATAAACACGCTACACAGTGGTACCGCATACATTTTTGTCTTGTCTTCTTTTCCTTCGTGCAGTGACTAGATTAATGCATATTTATAGTTATGCAATATGTACAGTCCATTTGCAAAAATCGGCCGCCACGATATATCACTATATCGGATCGGGTGCATTATGGTAAGTTAAATCATACTATTTTGAGTTTTCCTACTTATTAAAGGAAGCAAAATTTACACAACAACAAACGTATGACTAAAATAAACATTTATATACTAAATATTTATACCAACTTTGCTGGCGTTAACCCGCTTTAAGGCGAAGTTGCTATTATTTAATTACCACATAATGCAAACACCGATATAATTGATAATATTGGATATATCTTTCGTAGTGGCCAGAATTTTTGCAAATGACTGTATGTATGTATATGAGCGATGCGAAAAAATGCCATTTTTGGTCCCTTGAAAAATTCACCGGTGATTTTCTCGTGACGTCGCCGGTAGAAAGACAGCGGTTTGTCTCTACCGGCGACGTTTGTGGCATACAATTACCCGTTCGATTTGAATTCCCGTTCTGAACTCTGCTCGTTTCACCATTTATACCGTTAATTTCATTATTATTCCTTATTATTTTATTTTTAATTTGACAGTCTATATCGTTTAAATACTGTCTACGTCGGGAGGAAGGGAGGGGGGGGGGGGGGTATGGTGTGGGGGCTGGTATACTCCCTTTGTCCAAGTTGGGCTAGGGGAGCTCGGCGGGCCTTCTGGGGTTGAAAATATTTCCGGTTTGAGTTCCGACTTCCGAACTCAAACTGTCAGTAAGTTGACATGACTCCGTACCTTCTTAGGGGCAATTGTTATTAGTTTCACTTATTGAACGAGTACGAACAGATATGATATAATATGATGAGAGGACAGCGTGTCCCATAAAAACGAAATAATGTAGTGAGAGGGATTTTTGCTTTTTGGAATTCGCAATAATGAGGTAGAAGGCTCGGGCGGGAAACGAGAGGGGGAATATGAGTCGTCCATAGAAGCGCGGGTGTGGTAGAGGTCCCTGTGTCTGGTTATCAATACTGATGAGGAATTTGATGCGGGAAAACGGGTTCACCATAAATGTTAGTCCACAATGGAGAGAGATAGATGGTTTGTGGGGCCTGTGACTTCTGTAGAGGGTTTGAGATGAGGAGGGAACTGTAAATTTTAATATAAAATATCAGTCCACTCTCTCGTAAGGCGGAACACCCTCGGGCATTTGAAAAAGTGTCCGTTAGTAGAGCTGTCCGCTTATGATAACCTATTCCCGTAGGCGGACACCAAAGAAAAATAGGGTGGATGTCCGCACGGGGGAGAGTATTAATACGTTTTAATCGGGAGAGAAAAAATAGCAACGGAACCGTAACACCTTGCTTCCCCACGAACAAATGGAGATTTGACAAAAACCGATCCCCACTGTCTGTATTTGCTCTGTACAAGGTCCATATTTTTGTTGATGTATTGCAAATTAGGGGGAAGACAAATTCCATTGCCGAAAGTCCTTATTATATGGTGTGCCCGCTTACGAGAGAGCGTAAACAAAGAAAAATCCAATTTCATTTCAAAAGTGTCCGCGTCCGCTTACGAGAGAGTGTCCGCTTACGGGAATGTGTAAATACAGAGTTTGACTGGGAGGTAAAACGGGGATTTGAAAAGGTGTCCGTAAGTAGAGCTGTCCGCTTACGAGAGTGTCCGTTAGCGGAGAGTTGACTGTATGATGGGTGGCAAGGGGAATACACTTTCCCTTTAATGGTTGATATTGATTGTGGGGATCTTGTTTTGTTGTCTGTTATTGGTAGTGATTTTGAGTGTAAACGTATCAGTCAAATGTGGGAGGATGGTGGTGTTTCTCATTGGTGGTCGCGGGGACAGAAATGTGTGAATGTGATGATCATGTGGGGTTTCTATGTTGTTTGTTTTGATGAGGTGTGGAGTAGAGGTGAAGATGACCCTTCCAATGATGGCATTTCTTTCGAAGTGCCCCTCGTGTACCTATGGGTGATAGGCGCTTTAAGCAATGAGTTCAGGTTTCTTTCATCTTTTTTTCATATATAAAACTATGATAAAGATAACAATGTTTAAATGATCATACAGGAATTCTACTAATTTATATTGATTGTATAAATGTATTTTTATGTAATTTTATATTTAAATTATCAAATTTAGCTTTATTAAAAGCATTTTAAACATACAAAGTTTTAAGAAATGTATATTCATAGACATATTATTATTAGGATTTATTATACCACTACGAACAAAATTATAGATATATTATTTATTAAATGCATTTGTACAATGTATTAAAAAAATATTTTTGTTAAAAAAATACATATACTATATATTACAAAATATTATGTTAAAAAATCCTTTTGGCTAAAAAAAACATAACCAACAAAAATATTTTGTCATCGCTTCCAACAACAAATCCTGTTGGACTGGCTTAAACATCTACTCCACTCCTCCACTCTCCCAGCCCAGCCTCGTTTCCATGCTTGGGAGGTCGTAATGCTATAGTCTTAGCTCATGCTATAATAGTTATATATTATGTAGAATTTGCGCTTCTATTCTACATTCGACAATTCAACCAAGCCTGCTTTTCCTTACTAGAAATTCAACAAATTAAATTTTATATATGTGTGATGAGGAATGTACTTGTCGAGTTGAGATTCGGTTTGCCAAAAGAAATCTACATGACCTTAAACGCTGTTTGCAAATACCCGATCGGGTTGTTTGTGTCCAAAGATGTCCAAGCGTTGTGTGTTTTTTTTTTTAAACAACCTGTCATAACCCTGTCGCTTTATAGATATAGTACATCGCTTTACCGTGCTTATGTGAAGAAGTACAGAAAATGACCAGAGGGAGATATGTTCTACGGTTAAGTGATGTGACTAAATTTTCATTGTGAAATTTCAAATAACTTTGAAGATCCTTGCAAATGAATCTTTCTGGGTCAGAAGGAAATGGACGGAAGCATGGGAAATTGCAAAGAACAAGAATGCCTTATTTGGTAGAGACTCTGCGTGAGTTTCGTAAAAAAATCCATTCAATCCCTGATGATGGGCCAGGAACCCGAAAGCTTGGACATTAAAAAATCCAATTACGTGGAAGAAACAGCTTTGAAAGTGAAACTTTGAAAGTGTTTTGTAAATCTTCTAATGAATAAAGAGACAAACAACAAAAAGAAGAATGAACATTTTCACTTATTGTTTTACCTTAGAGTACTTGTGAAACAAAACGAAAACGTTTAGAGTAATTGTTATTATTTTTTTCAAAATAGTGAAAACCATCCTACCGAGATTATATTAATTGAAAGATGTGGTGCTATTTAATTACATGATAAAAAACATATACATGTACATTCTAAATAATTAGTACTTTTTCACAGATATAATGCTCTATGATGATATATCTGACTTTTATATATCTTTTGCACATTTTTACTGTAATATTAAGGTATCAGGGTACCCCTAGCCTGCGAATACAGCCGCTTTTTTACGCTCGCCACAGGGGTCTCCCGAAAGAAGCGTCTGCGGAGTGAGGCCCAAATTCCTGTACTGTGACCTCTGAGGTCATGACAGCTCGTGTTGTAAATCTGATACAACACAGCCGCTCATGTTGTGAACACTAATTCCAAACGGCCTGAGTTTGTTGATTCGGCAATCAAAATTATTGTAGAACATGATTTTATTCATCTGTGCATATGATAAGTCCGATACAATCGCCCACGGCTCGACATTGTAATATTTTGTTCAGGTCGTTGAGTTTAATTTATGCAAATAATGCGATTACCAGCAAGCTGACCAATCAGCTTCTTTGACCAGAATCGGGTCCAAAATGACGTCACAGTACAGGAATTTGGGCCTCACTCCGCAGACGCTTCTTTCGGTAGACCCCTGTGGCGAGCGTAAAAAAGCGGCTGTATTCGCAGGCTAGGGTACCCCAAAAAACCTTTCAAACCACCGGTTTTTTGATTTTTTTTTGACAATCAAATCAAATTGAATATTATCTATCATCTCCAAAAAACAGAATCTAAAAATATTTTTTTCCTAAAAAGTTAGAATCAAAAAACGAATTTTGGATTTCATTTGATGCAAAAAGATGTTGACAAGCAAGCTGTCAACAGCACTCACGCAACAGACTTTCCACAAAGATTCAGATGCGAAGAAAGTATCCACAAATCGTAACTGCTCACTCAAAACATCCTTGAATATCGATGCTAACCCACACACGGTCAAAGTGCTCGTATTTTCCGCCAACAGTAACTTTGTTTTGCTGCCTCGTTGTGTTTAGAACGCTACATACTGTAAGGATCTACTTATGAATGCCATTCATATGTCATCAGGTATTTATCAGGTATTATCCACGCTTGTGTAAACAAAGGCCCCACTTGACTTGAAAACTCTTTTGCCTTTTATTTCGGAAACCAACAAAATAGCTATGAATCAAGCGCACATTTTGAGTTCCGGGTCAAAGGGATTTTATCCGATTTAGCTGACATTTGGCAGACACTTTGTCAGATAAATATTCTTCAAAAGGTGTCTCCGAATTTTAATATTCAATTTCCTTCGAAAGTTATAACTTGTTTTGTAAAGTGTTTTCCAGTTTTTGCAACAGGTTAATTTATCGATAAACGGAGACACTTTTTTTATAAGTTATATCTCATGAGCTTATAAAGGTATTAGTCGAGGATTTCCGATAAATTGCGGCTGTATGGGACCTCGGCGATGATAGTGATTGTTCTGAACGTAAATTAGCATACCGCTTGTAAATTAGTACTACGAATTTCATCGAAGTGTGGCACACCCTAACAAAACGTCCGTTAAATTGCCCATTACAAAAAAGAGCAGGGGACTGGGAGCGAGTTTCTTATAATTAATGTATTTACGAAATTAAGTTTATGACATGAAACAACATGTTGTAATTATCATATGTGCAAAGTTTGATGTGATTTGAGTGAATTCTGTCGGAATTATAAAATTTTGAAATTTTACAGTGAATGTATGGTTTGGGTAGACAACCATTCTCGTACCCAGAGCCCGCTCGTCATTTGGTTTGTCGCTGGCTCTGGGAATCCCTGAAATTTTAGCGAATTTCATTGGCTGATGAAATCAACAATGACTGATCGTATTTGATTGGTTCATGAGATCAACAAAGATTCAAACTTGCAAGGCGAACGAAAGGAATGACAGCGACGGTTGTATTTTCATACAATGGTATTCCGTTATTGAATTATAAAGCTATGGAAATGAGAGTGACTGTGTAGACATAAATTGATCTGAATTCGTAAAGGGGGATCTAACAATACATAAATTATAAAAGTAAAGTAACGGCTACAGACACAATCGATCGTACTCGCTTCGAGTATTCAAAGGAATATTTTTATAATTCAAGAGAAACAATAACAAAGCGGAAGACAGGAAGGTTCACATGCAAGATTATATTAGAACATGTATTTATCGTCCAGCCCGTTTACCGCAACAGAGCCAGAGAAGAACCGGTGATGAACGTCGAAGGGATTTTAAACGGCTACACGAAGATAAATGTACAAACTTGTGTACTTGTTAGTTTGAATATTCAAACCAACGTAAATACTACGTAGCCAGTAGACTCTTCCACAGTACCCGCTCTCAGCGGTCTTTAGTATGAGCATGCGCTCTGACGACTTGGTCGTCAAAATTTGACGACCGAGCAACAGGGTTTCCCAGAGCCAGCGACAAACCAAATGACGAGCGGGCTCTGGGTACGAGAATGGGTAGACAACGTAAAAAAATAGAGAGTTTGTATGGGAAAATGTACATCTTTGATGCCCTCTAGCATCGTCAATATTAAGCCAAAGTTCACCAAACTTTCCAGATTAGCTAAGTTTGGTCTGCTCTCTCTGAAAATGATGCCCACTTTTGCTAGTTTCTTATTGAATTAGTTTTACGGACTTGGTCCCAGTCCCCTGCTCTTTTTTGTAATGGCCAATTGTGTGCCAGACGTCTGCGACTCCGCCCACTCGGGTTCATGTTTTTTTTCTCTGCATTCCTTTCTCACGGACTCACATTTCTTGTTAGACGAGACATATGGCGGCTTCGAGAAGGTACGAATTCAAAGTTGAGTATGGATGCTCTAGAAGTGAGGAAAAGTGGACAAAGTTCTACATAGAACAAGATGAAATGAATTTCTTGAATGTGGAAACTCTGGTTGAACGTCTTCAACAGAAATGCGGCGGCTTTCCCTGTATGAAAATGAAGTATCTCGACCGCTCACTCGACTGGATCGATCTCAGTCAAGAGGACATGGATTCGTTCATAGATATGGTTGAGACCGCTCAAGTAGTCCCTGAAAGGGATAACATTCTTCGTATCACTCTAAAGGTCTCAAACATTGTTTCTCCTGCCTACAAACAAGTTCTTCCTTCTGATACTGGCAAGCGAATTCACTCTCCTTCGCCGGTCAAGATAAAGAAACGCTCTCGAAGTCGACTAGATTACAAACCTGCAAGTACAGTTAATGTTTATGTTACTCCTACTCAGAAATTGTTTGACAAGTTGCAGACAGACAAAAGAGAACTACAGAGCAAAGTGGCCAAGAAAGAGCACGAGTTGCGGGAGCTAGAACAAAGCTTCGAGTCCCTTCGAGAGAGCAGTAAGGAATTCCATTCAAGGCGCGTCTTTGTGTACAAAATGTCACACTGGCGGGCACAATCGAACAAGATGTACTTTCGCAACTTGTATTTCTGCCACAATATGTGGGGATATAAAACGCCACCCAGAGGAAAATAAATATCTAAAGGATCAAAAGGATGAGTTAAAGGCTTTGAAAGTCAAGTTAACCAAAATTGAACAAGATATCAAGAGTAAGGAAGAAGCATATAAATCAGTAAAGAACACTTTTGCCGCTCAAGTCCAAAGTGATCTTATCAACTCTGATCCCAAAAGATATTTACGCCCTACACTACAAGGTCACTCCGTCCCAAATTGGTTGCTGGTAAACTCTGACATTCGAAAACTTGAACGGATTTGTCATGGGAAAGTTCCTGCAAAAGCAGAAATACCGAAATTGTTCAAAACGTATAACGATAATTTTGATATTTTACAGGATTCGCCTAACATTCAAAATCGTGTCCATCCAGTAAAGGATCTGTGGGAGAAAAAGGGAGTGAAATTTCCCGGCAAAGGAACTGTACCAAATTCATTGTGGTCTCGACAGCAAAGTGTTTCCCAAGCAGCCACCCGTACGGTATGTTCAGATTCGAGCGATGAATTTGAAGGCCTTGATCTGCTTTTTCAAGCTGCAACATTTCTAGACGACGTTTAAAAATGAAATACTCTGATCATGTTTAATGTTTAGTTCAAATACTGTTCTGTTGAGTTGTTCAAATACTGTTCTGTTCAAATAAACAAATTGATAAAATTGACCTGACTGAAATATAATTGATGTCTCAGTTTTGCCGCGGCGCGCGCGGTACAGTGACGAGAATATAACACGAATTGATTATTTGGGTGCTTTATTGATTTAAATTTCCCAGCGCTGCAAATGAAAATTCTTTAGCGAAAATGTATATAATTTACACATTCATAGAAACCATGCATATCAGTTGTGGTGATTTGTTTGAGAGCTTCGTATACCGCCACATGCAAATTGTCCCTGAGAAGATCACGGTAGTCCACTCTATGCAAAATAGTCTTTAGCTTATTAAACACTAATTCTATAGGGTTAAGTTCTGGAGAGTACGTAGGCAGGTAAATAAGAACGCAACCAATGTCATCTAGCCATTCACCCAGAATCTGGCCACCTTGAAAACGGTGTGTAGCACAGTTATCCATAATAATGTGATCGCCATATTCTAAAATGGGCAGTCCATCGGGCTGAAAGTTTTGCGAGGCTTCATGAAAAAATTCTAAGAACTTGAGAGTATCTGTAGCTCCTCTGACTGTGTTAGCATACATGAGGTTGTCCACGCCAGAGGAGATTCAGTGTGATATTTGGCGACTGTGCATTTCGAAAAATTTCGACACAGCGAGTTCCAACCAGTGAATGTCCGTAACTAGGATTCGCAACATTAGGTAGCTTAAAACCACTCTCATCAAAAAACTTGAGACGGTATGGGTCTATAGTTGAAATATAGTCCACATATGCCTGACAGTAAGCTATGTTAGCAGGAGTGAACTTTTCAGCAGCTGGCCGAACCATTTTCTTTCGTGACCACTGCCCGTCGTGCATCCATGTTCTCACCGCGCGATTTATCGCTACGTTGTTTGTACCACTAGGAATGTTACAGTACTCGTTGATCTCCTTCAATAATTCGCCTGAAGTCAATGAAGGTCTATCTGTTTTTAAAAACTCTATGAATTCAAGATCATGTTTGGAGATTTTTTACGCCACTTGCTTTGGACTTTGAGCGCAGTTCGTTGCCAGTTATGCAAAAATTTCTCCAAATCTTGATTACTGTGTCTCTCTTTAACTTCAATTTTCTTGCAATGGCTGCGAAATTTCCAGGAAAAAAATCCAGTCACAATATCCCCGCCCACTTTCGACAATCTCGTCTATAACTAGGGATCGAAAATCATTTCCTAGAGGCTTTCCTTTAGTATATACACGTCCGAGCTGACTAACATCCATCATACTTCGTACGAGAAAGGAATGCAGAGAAAAACATGAACCCGAGTGAGCGGAGTCGCAGACGTCTGGCACACAATTTAACGGACATTTTATTAGGGTGTGCCACACTTCGATGAAATCCGTAGTATCGCAGGCGCACTTGGACTGACCCGACGTATGTAAAACGTGTTTGGAAAAATGTCGAGTAAAAAACCTGAAATTACATGGTCCTTCGAGCCGGATCAGTGGATCTGTGAATGTCTAGATGTTTGAAAGTTCATCTGGAGTATTGGAATTGTTATTGTTCATTGAAGAATTCAACTAAGGAGAGTTGGTCTCCTCGTGTTTAGTTGTGAAATTTACGGCTTGGCGATTCGGCGCCATTGAAGTTAACTGAGTCAAGATTGAAATCGAAGAAGAGTTGGTCTTCCTCGTGTTTATCTGTGAAATTTGTGGCTCTAACTTGGCGATTCGGCGCCACTACTGTGTTAAGTCAAGGAGTGTTGATCCTCCATGTATTAAATTTATTTGAAAAAGCTTCGAAGCATTCATTGGCGATTGGCGCCAAAACCGTCGACTGGCGACAAACGAGAAGTTGTTCTCATCCAAAAGTTGTTCTCATCGTGAATATTGAAGAAAATATTGAAGATTATTGCCTAATTCGTCTCTCATTGTGCTAAAATGGCCGAAGGCTTGGAAGCTATCAAGAAAAAGAGACGTTTTCTGAGGAAATCTCTAACGGACACGTTAAAGTCTGTGGATGAAACCTTGTCTACGGAGGGCGAGGATAATTATGCAGGAGTTCAAGTTTTGAAGATAGTTTATCTAATAAATGGAAGGATTTGCAGGATCTTCAAACATCGCTTGGTATCTTTTTGGAAGACAGAGACATAGATAAAGAATGTAAAGACCATCATGAGTATGAAATGAGGGTACTGGATTGCATGGCTAAAATGACTGTGTACTTGAAGCCCAAAGAAACCAGTCAACCTGTCAGCTCAAGTGGAGTCAACAAGTCGTCTCCGTCTTCTACTAATGTTCAAGTCAAGCTTCCTAAGATTGAGCTTCCTACCTTTGATGGAGATATTTTGACATGGCAACCTTATTATCAGTCGCTGAAAGTATCTATAATAGAGAATACCTCTTTAGCGGATGTCCAGAAGTTGGAATATACCATGAGATCATTGAGAGGATCAGCAGCAGAGGCAGTGAAAGGATTCTCTGTCGTTGAAGCGAATTATAAACCAGTCTTAGAAACTCTGGAACAGCGATTTGGAAAATCAAGGCTGATTTTAGATGTACACATAAAGAGTATGATTCACGAAAATCGGTTAGCATCTGACAATGCAACATCTATGAGAAAGTTTATGACAAGGTGGTTGGAACATCCGTTCTGTTGAATCTATGGGAGACAAGTTCAAAGCAGAAACTCTAGCCCCTGTTCTGGTTCCACTTATTGTTGACAAGTTACCCAAAAGAGTTGTGAAAAAGTGGGAGCTTGAAATCGGTGACAATAAGGAGGACTGCATACCAGTGAAAACTTTGCTTAACTTTTGGAGCAAGTTATCATAGCTAAAGAATCTACTTCTCAGTCATCTCCAGTAGAACCAAGTCTGACTTTCAGAGAAAGCGGAAAGGGTGGATTCCCCAAACGAAGACCTTCAACATCCGCATTGTGTTCGTCGACTTCAACTGCTAGTAGAGAAAGCCTGTTCAGTGTGCCAGAAGAATCATAATGTCTACTCATGTGTTAGCTTCTTGACATTGACTGTTAGAGAAAGATTTCGAAAAGATGGTTCCAAAGGTCTGTGCTTCCTGTGTTTAGAGGCTGGTCATATGGCAGACAAGTGTCAAAAGCCTTTGTGCAAGTACTGCCAAGGTCGTCATAACAGTCTTCTTCATATGGATCAATCTAAGTCTGACACCCGTTCATCTCTGTCAGGGTCAACATCTTCTACCAATGTAGTTGCCAGTTCGATTGCAACAGGAGGTATTGGAAAGTGATCTTGCAAACTGTACCAGCAATTCTATGTGGAGCTAATGGAAATACTAGAGTTGTGAGGTGTTTCCTTGATCCAGGTTCACAAACGTCATTCATCAGGCAAAGCATCGCTGAAGACCTTGTCTTGAAGGAAAGACATAAGGATATCAGTTTCAGGATTTGGTGGAATTCAGGAGAAAATCTCACTCAGACAAAAGATTGCCTTCACACTAGCCCTGTTGAAAACCCTGGACTGCGTCGTGATGATGAAGCACTCACAGCTAAGTCATTTGCTGTCCTGCTGATGCTATTGAAGTCTGCCCTACGCAGTGGTCTCATCTCAAAGACATCAAGTTTCCTGAGGAGTTCCCAAGAGATGAACAAACGATTGATGTGCTCATTGGTTTAGATTTCTATGACACTATTTTGGGGGGTCATAACAAGAGACATAGTGAAAGGTGGCCCATCTCAGCCAATTGCTGTTAGATCGACTTTAGGATGGATCTTCTGTGGACCCACTGGTGGTCATGATCAAGAATGTACTGTTTCTATGCATATCAAGGTTAGTCCTGATTATCATTGAATGATACCCTTCAGAAGTTTTGAGTCTTGAGTCAATCGGTATCCAAGCTGACGAAAGTCATGTTTCAGCTAAGAATGAAGAACTAGTGTTAAACACGAAGACGCGCTATAAAAAGGGCGTCTTGCGTGATCGCTCCGCCCACAATTTGTGATTAATAATGAGTTTCAATATGGCGGCTGTCAAACGTGTGCAAAGGTTTGTAAAGGAGCTAGAGAATTTCATAGAAAAAATGACATAAAACAACGTAAAACTGTGTTACAATTGCTTTTCTTTTCCTTCACATGTAGTTTTGATGTAATCTTTCTGAGAATGAATGTTTTTTCCCCGATATTGAACACGGCAAACTGCGCGATGTTTGAATTTTCGCGCCGACAACTCATAAGCTGTCTTCTTCGATACTTGGTATCCCTGTCCTATTTCCAGTGAACTGGAAATATATGAGCCCACATGTTCCTGTCATAAAGTGTATGCAGTCTATATGCAGTTTCGTATCTAAAATTATGCGCCCACTTTGGTATATTATTATAACAAACCATCCAGCTAGTCGAGAAGATCAAAGAAGTGTCGGCGAAGAACTGTCAGAATAATGAGGTAATGTGTCGATCATTTGTACATCTCTGTACTTTTATGGTAGACATAGTAAAGGTAAGGTTTCGAGACCTATGTTGAGAATATATTTTACAACAAACGTATTCTTTAGGATTGCAAATGTATTTTTTTTTTGCACGTCAACATGACATGGACATGTAAGATAAATTGTTAAAGTTCATCATGGCTCAGCAACATACATGTACGAAAGAAAAAGCGACTTCAATTTCTCTTTGAACATCGAACTTCCCCTCGGTGAAGAGAGTCGCTTGCAGAGCATAAAAGAACGATTGCAAACTTGCAAGAAAAAGCTGGGGTTGTCCAAGAAATCCTCCTCGACACAGAATGCTGACTTGATTGAAACACTTCTCTGGCCTTTGAGTACGACTACTTGAAATCAAGCCAACTCCATATCCTCCATATCATCCACTGACTCGCCTACATCATTCCGAATTTCGCCCCTTCGCAGCAGAGACCTGAATTGCCCGCCCACACCTGGTTCTTTCAATCCCCTTTCTCATTATGTTCTGTGCACTCCACCACTTTCTGCCCTCTACTCCTCGTCAAGATAAACAAGCTGCAAAGATACAAGACAAATCAAGTCAGCGTTTTATGTGCCGAGGACGGAGCAATTAACAACCTCAGCATCCAAAAATGATCAAATTATCCTTTGTACAGAGGGATCTTTACAATCCCTAGTGAGTTTTTTTGGTGTCAAAAACCCGAGGCAAATGCACATTCTGCCAACAAACCATTTATTGCATCCTCTACCCTACATTTGCCAGGCAGGGGGCATTGTGCCACAATGACTGTGGAATGCCTCTGTCTGGATAAATTGAAGTGGCTAACCTCTCCAATGATGACTGGAGGCAGCATTGTAAAATACTATGTCAACATGAGGTAAGAAGACAAATTTGCTATTGAATATATAATTGAAGAAACTGATTTAAATTTCTTTCCTTCCTCCCTTCTTTCCATCTCTTTCCTTCCTTCCCTCTTTCTTTTTCTTAGACCTCGTACATGGTTTTCTGTCGAGTGGCTTGACAGAAACAACAGTACACGTCTGCATGTGAAGCTGCATGTATTGGTGCAGTTGGTGAAAAAACATTTGATTCAGGTATATACTGATTGACTTTTGATAGATGATTGCTTATTGTTTACGTAACAGCATACATATAACTGCTGCTCCTAATACCACATGATTGACTCCAAAATAGACAGCAATGATAAACATGTCTAAAGAAATGAACAGATACATGTAGTTACTGTGAAATATCCCATTACAAGCCAGTTTTTGGTGGGGCTTATAAAAATATATGGTAGGGGGAGGGAATGGTTTAGCAATATTATATGTGTCTATACACTAGTAATCTGGAAAAGCTTTATTTTACCAGACCCGGTTGCACTAAAAGGTGGTGGGGTGGCTAGTTGAAACTGGGGCCAGGATTTTAACTAAAAAAAAAAAAAAACAGGTACTCAAATATATTGTGTGTTTTTACAATGTATGTTGAATTTCTATCAGTCATCCCCAAACGTGTGCTATGCAAATGGTTGTGTCCGAGGTCTTGTGCTGTTTCGGCATGGAAACAGCCTGGATTGGGGATGTCAAAGAAACTGGGAGCATATCAGATGGATGGTTATGGGTCGAGGGACATGACATCGTAAGCCCCGTTCAAATTTGTGTGCATGGGAGGAAAATTTAAGCCAAGATTCATGATCAAATATATTTATTTGTTTGCAGATTATAACCAGTGACGAGGTTTGCACATGACTTTGTTGTTTCGCGAAAGAAATGGTTTGAAGAACAACATATATTTTCTTTGAACTTCTTTGACTCCTGGCATGAGTTTTTAAAAATTGTATTTGACTCATTCATAATTAACTGCTGGGAATCTTAATGTACTATAGGTGGTGTGATGGGCTGTTGTTTTTGAACAGTCGCCTGACAAGGTCCACCGACAATCTGCCTGACTGTTGATACATTCCTCTCATTGATGATAATAAAATTATTATGTAAACACTGTGGGGACAAACTACATGTACATATGTTTATATGAACTGGTAACATTCAAAATAGATTTTTAAAATTTCCACTGTTTATACTATATAGAATTTCAGGTGCCAAGGAATTACAAAAGCCATTGAAAATATCTTGTGGTTGGCCTTGTGCGGGACATGAATATCAAATGGTTCCCTAGCTCTCTGATAAGGTTGAATAACACTACTATACCACTACTACTAATA